>JAUIRK010000969.1:600000-827500 GCA_030549495.1 Nectonema munidae | reverse complement strand
TATTATTTTTTTAAAAAAGGTATTTTTTATTTTCAAAAAAAGAGAGAAATTTGTTTAATATGCCCATAAATTAAAAGGGAAAATTTTTGGAATTTTTTTTTACAATGGAATTTATTTCAAATAATTTATTTAAAAATTAGATATTATTTTTTGGTAGGGTTAGATATATGTTATTGGGTGAAAAATTCGATTCAAATTCAAAGGTGGAGTAAAAAGCCACCTTCCGTACTGCGAGGGTTAATACAAAGAAATGATTTATTTATCCTTTTAACAAAAGTAAATGTTATTGTAAAGAATTATCCAATTGAATGAGTTTAGCGCTAAACTCAGGGGAAATCGGATAAGAAATTCTACTACAAAAGGTAATGAGAATCTTTGATTGAGCTTTAATGCGTGTAATCGTAGACATACTTTCTCCAAAGAATGAAGAGGAATGAGAAACGGAGGATAGATTTGAATCATTTCTGTGTGCGTAAATCATTTCTGACGATTTTTGAAAGGTTTGCTTAAATCTATTAGTTAAAAGTTTCATCGTGGACATTAAAATTTCAGGAAACAAACGAGCAATTTCGGGAGTAAAAGTTCTAAATCTTCTCAAGCATTGATTCATATCTGAGATTTTAAAGGGAATGATTTCTAAAATTTCTATCATCTTTAATGCTTCTATGTACGCCTCGTTTCGAAAGAGTTCAAAAAACTTAACGAGATCCAAGACCAGAAAAAAGTTAAATTTTTCATTTGGGTCGAGATCTTTATCAGTGGAAATCTCTTCTTTCAAATCACTTCCAACTTCATGTGAAAGATTAAGTAACTCTGATGCTTGCGACATCGTATCTTCTAAAATATGATTACAGAGGGATATGCGTAAGATAGGCAACATCTTTTCATAGCTATGACAAATTCTATATAATTGGAGAGCTTCAAAGAGTCTTCCTTGATTTTCCAATTCGTAAGCGGTTTTCTTGATAACATCAGAGGGAAGATCTAGCTTATTTATTAAACTTTCACCAGATATATCGACACATCGTTCACTAAATTTGCCAAAAATCAAGTCATATTCTTTGCTTTCTATCGCAATATCCACAACATTGGAGAGAAAGACGTCTTCAGATTCATCTTTCAAAATGCATAAATAGTGAAGTTTTGCAACTATATCATCTTTGAGAGAGGATCTTATGAATGTAAGAAGCATTTTAGAGAAGTTGAGTTTGAAGCAAACTTTTGATCTATCATCATCTTTAGAGAGAAGAGCAAGTGAAGAAGGATTTAACAAGCGTAAGAGTCCAGTCTTATAAAATGATATTGCCATGTGAATAGCGTGGACGTTAAGTTCAGCAAACTTGAGGCCATGGTCGAAAGCCACTTCAAATTCTCCTATCAGCATTAATACACGGAAGTATAGCCACGGTTTGCTTTGAGCTTGAAAATGCTCAGGACCATATGTGAAAATAATGTCTTTTTGTAGGCGCTGCAAGGAAAACACAGTATTGTCACTTCCAGTACAAGCTTCATTTGGAAAACAATCTCTTTCTACTTGACATAACTTGAGCCAGATATAATCATCTGTTTTATTAATAACTTCTGAATGATCATCAGTCGGCTCAAATCTGCCAATAACAGAGTAGCAAGCTCTTTTATAGGGATCAGAACATCGGAAAATTCTTTGATAAAAATCACTCTTCAAGTTGTTAGAAGCTCCATCATTGTTTCGGACGTAGCCTTCTTTTAAAAAAGAAATTAGGCACGATTTGAAGTTTGCATTTATAATGTGTTCAATCGAATTCACGAAATTAATAACTGAATTGTTCAATCCACAGCGAAGGTAATAAAAAATAAGCATCCAAATAGGAATTTGAAACATCTCTCCATCTTCGAATAATTTAGAATATGGATTTGAGGAAAGAAGTTTTTTGCAATAAATTTTAACACAATCTTCTTTCAGTTCATCGCTGAAAGCACAGGAAATTGGAAAATTCATTGCACAAAACTTTCTAATATATTCAAAATAACTGTTCTGTAAGAAGTATTTTGATTGACTGATCAAATAATTTTGAAATTTGGAACAACTACGCGATTCAAAAGATTTAGAAGGAAACGAAGGAATGTCTTTAAGAAGTAGACAGGATAAGCGCCAGCAATCAACAACATTATCATTTTGGCCATCCTTAGCAGAAGCAAAAAACTTCTCTGTAAGCTCCTTGGTGGATAAATTCTTCATGAGAAGAGAAGGTGCATATAAATTTTTAACAGACTCTGCTTTCGTATTGAGACTTTTATGATTAAGTGGCAGGGATGAGTTTAAGAAAAAGTTGATATCACACTCTTCAAGCAATTTATCTCTTTCTTCAATCCAAAAGTCTTGCATCTTTTGTAGTTGTAATGAATTAAAATTTTCGGCAGAAAGATTATGAGAAGTTTCTATCAAATTAATGAGCATATTTTCTCTAAATCCACTCAAGTGAGAGTTAAGATCTTCACTTTCACTGCAAGAAGTGGGTGACTCACTAATTTTCATCAGTTTTTCTATGGTGCTGTTGTCTAACACATCGACACCGAGAGACTCAAGGACTGTTGACGCCTTATTGAGATTAAGAGTTCGTTCTTCACTTCTCACATTATTCTGACTATCTTCATAAACTTGAAGTATATTTTTATTTATTTTATTTTCATCATTAATACCAAAGGAACTTGATAGTTCTTTTGCTTTAGATAATAACTCGTTAAATGTAACATTCACCATCTAAAAAGACAACTTCACATATTACAAAAAAACTAGAAAACTTTTCTAATTCTTTTATTTTTTAGCTACTTTAAATAAAATAAAGTCGACGTCACCACACATTTAAATAATATATATATATATTATAGAAATAAAACTAAATTTTAGGGTATTTATTCCCCAAGAAAATAAATTAATAAAAAATTTTTTTCCATTTTTCGATAAATTTTTTTATTATTTGATGAAATTGTTTAGAAATGATATATAAATGAATTACCTTACACGTTATTATGAAATAAAAATTTAGTGCTATCTATGTGTCTATAAAAATAAGTCACAGGCCGTATTTAGAACAGATTAAAATATATTATGGAGGCATAAAAAGATTGTAAAACTAGGGTGAGAAAAACATTGCAAATTAAGTGGACTTTTCTTAAAAGGGAAACAATAGACTCGATAGATTTAAGAGATAAATGTGTAAAAATAATAGGAATTCGATTTACATGGATGTATAATACGTGTACGTATATTTTAATATTATAGTGTTGAAGTATATATGCTACCTCCTCTGTTTTTTCAATGTCTGAATATACATATAGAATTTAACATTGAAAATAATAGTAATTCAATTTACATGGATGTAAAATAAGTCAACAAATTTAAAAACACAAGTTTTTATCATATGAGAAATTTTAACGCATATATTTGCAAATACAAACGGGATATGTACGAATCTGATACAAAAACATAGCCATTCTTATATTTTCTTGTTATATATTTGAAATTTATTGAAATAAATATAAGGAAGGAAGAATAGCTTCAGCCAAGAACAAATTCCTCGACCAAGTTGAATAACAGTTTATAACTATTTTATACTCCATTTAAAAAGAAGAGTGACATCCATGCAAGCAGTCAACAATCTAAGAAACATTATCCAGTCAGTATAAATGTGTATTATTATTCAGTTTAGTTGAATCACTTTTAGTATTCATTTTGAACATAAAAAATATTTATTATTTAAGAAATAAGAAATTATGCAAGCTCTCAAAACTTTATTCATAAAGCAAAGCATATATAGGTTTTTGAACAAAAAACAAGAGTTATAAAGACAAAACTTAACATACTTATAAAACTCGAGCTTTTCTTTCTATCAAAACACTTTGTAGTGAAAAATTTTGTGTAAATTTGGAGTTCTGATGGTTCAAAGGCAAAAAATTAACTTGTGAGAACCATTTCTGTTGCCTTGAAATTAATTTTAATATCAGAGAGAAAGGAAAATATTTATAAATAAAAATAAAAAATAAACAAAAAATAAGAATATTTAAAAAAAATAAAACGGTTAAATAAGTTTTATTTCCTTTAAAAATTAAAAATCAATAACAGTAATTAAGTAAATTAAAAGTTTTATTTAAAGTTTGGAATCGTTCCCTCTTTTTTTTGAAATTGTAGTTTAACAATTAGGAATCTAAATAGGCAATGATAACGATTAGGAAAATGATTTTTATATATACAAAAAAATTATATTTATCAATTCTAATGATGTTCTGAAAATGAGAAATTGCCAATGATAAGATTTCTAAATAGAATTCTATAAATAATAAGAAATTTATCTTTAAAAAATTATTTGTTTCTTTTTTATCATTAAAGTAGTTTAGATTATTGTACTATGCAAATTATCTCAAACCCAAACCAATATCCAGCATGCAAATAAAGACGCACTGCAAAGCCAAACGAACAGCCAACATGCAAATAAAGACACACACTGCAAAGCCAAACGAACAGCCAACATGCAAATAAACCCACACTGCAAACACCCCAAACACACTGCAAAGCCAAACCACCAGCAAGCATCCTAATTACTAAGGAACTCACATCCAAGAAAAGGAAAGCGTCACCATGCAAATAATGTGCACGTAAAAGAGCAAAGTGCAATCACCGCTGCATCTCCGTATTCAAATTATGGATGCTATATAAGCGCATGAATTATGGGCACATTATCTAGTTTGCTGTTTTGTGCAATAAAGCCTTTAAACTCTTTTTGTTTTCACGGTTTATTACAATTATCACCCATCAAAACGGAAAAAAAGATAGTAAACTGTGTTAGTTGTGTGACTTTTATGAAAGTAGCCTTCAACTTTATGTTCAGCTTAGACACTGCTCATATTTTGATGTAAGCAGTATCTTTCGTGTTTTCATTATTAGATCACCACAAACTATTGTACTTCTACAGTAAAAATTAAATATATTTACTCATCTTCATAAACTCTAGCGAAATTTAAATTAAAATGATTTTTCTTTAATTATTTTGTCAAAATTGTAACTATATAGTCTTACAAGCTGCGTCAATAAAAACTATATAAAAAATTTACAGATGTATGTTTTTTCAACAATACAATAGAGGAATAGAATTTTATATTTTAAAAAACATAATAATCAAAAACATAACAAAACTTTGATTAAAAGAATCATAGAGTAGTGATTAAAATGGAGATTAAAGGGATAATAGTAGCAAGAATCAACTTTGATGCCATGAATTTTTAGCATAAAGATTGTTTCGTTTTTAATATTGCATGATTATCTATATATAATTTGATTTAATTTCAATCAAGAAATTACGATTGTATTAGTCACTTGATATTTAGAAGACAAATAATAAGCACAAAAGGTTTTCACTGTTAGACTGTTAACCATTATTCTTATATATCACTAGCATAAGTCTGTTTGTCCCCAGCTTTCCTCGAGACATTGGATTCTAGATCCTCGTGATTCTATGTCCTCTTAAAGATCATCGGTACCCCGTGATTCTAGGTCCTGCTTAAGATCATTGGTACCTTTAATCTTGGTCCTGTTAAAGATCATTGGTACCTGTGTGATTTCTAGTGGAAAAAAAATTTTGTGTGAAATTTTGAGTTCAAGTATGGGTCTATGAACTTAATTTGAAGTCATTTCACCTACACCACATGAAAGTACTAACGAAATAAGGGAGATTAACATTTTATACCCTTAAAAATATTATTATGGAATAAAAACCACCGTAGTATACAGATTGGAGATGACAATTAAGTGGTATCAACCGTACAGGTTATAAAAATATTTCTTTAAATAATAAAGAAGAGTTTCCTAAAACTTCATACAGAAAAATATTTCTTAAATATTTGTGTGCGCGCGCGTATGAGAACCAAAAATTAAAATTATTTAGGTTATTGTAGGGGAGTGTTTTATAAAGAAAAAAAGCATATAAATTTATGAGGTTAATTATTGAGGAAAATTTAGTAAGACACATATTTTGATATTTTTCTCTTGTAATTTTTTTCTTCAGTGAACTTATCAATAAGCGCAATTCAAACGCCTTATTTTTTGAGGAATCAAGTGTAAATTAAACTAAAAATTTACTAACTAAATAAGTTTATTTTAATTAAAGCTATTTTAATTCTATACATTATGAACAGACCTAAATTTTTCAAACTTGAAAGTATTTGTTTCGCACTTAAAATTTTGGCAAATAATTCAAAATTTATAGGTAATATAAAAACGAAGGTTAATTTATAAAAAACGAAAACTAAAATTATTTTATAAAAATCTACAAATAAATTTAGGTTCTGATAGTAGAGTGGTTTTATAATTGTGTCGGAAATTGTTACAAATAAAAGGTGAAAATTTCTCAAAATGTAACAAGCGTTATAGTAACAAGCTTTTAAAATAGGTTCATTCAGAATTACCACATAAAAAAAAATTTTTTTTTGATTTGAACTCGATGATCAGGGCAATCATTTAGATTGCAAATTGAACAAACACTCCTGCATGACTTTTTACAAAACTTACAAGGTTTGCATAGCATACAGCTTTTCTTTTAAATGTTGTTTTTTCCATTTGAATATACCAACCATGATTCCTGCTTCCTTTATTCCCATAGCCAAATTGTGAATTGAAAATCTTTTTGAAGCATATTGGAAAGCTAAGTTGAAAGACAATGATTTCAAAAAGTCTTTTCTTGTTTTCTTGTACCCATTTTTGGACAACAAAATGTGAGAATTAAAAAAATAAATAAAAAATTCTACAAATAAATTTAGGTTCTGATAGTAGAGTGGTTTTATAATTGTGTTGGAAATTACAGATTAAAGGTGAAAATTTCTCAAAATGTAACAAAAGTTAAAGTTTAAAATTAACAAATATAAAAAATATGCACCTCTAAACTGTTAATTACGAAGAAAACTGAAAAATACAAAATTATAAAAAAAATCAATCATCTTATCAATTTGATAAGATGCATGGTCGAATAATTTAAAAGTTATAAGCAATATAAAAACTCACTGAATTGCGATATCTACTTGCGTTAACATAAAACACTCCTCTGCCTTTCAAAAAAATCAATAAATAGGCTGCTTTATATGGACTATTATATGTTATTTGAAAATGGCCCGTGGTGCAACTTCTAAATATTAATTATGATGTGAGATAGATAGCATTGTGAGCGATTTCTTTATCACACATTGTCGGTATAAATACAACAAATACTCTTCGTTAAAAAACAGTAAAATACTATTTCTCCACTACTTATAATATGAGCAATATATTCTGAAAGGCCATAAAAATGCTTTAATTTGTTATATCGCATGATACATTAAGTTGAGAAATGCAAAAGTTATAAGCGTTTTAATATTTGACTAAAATTTAAGCTAGGAACACTACAAATAAACTAACCGTACACTAACCCGATAAAATAAACCACACACGCGTGCTCAAAGATGCGGTGAAACGTATACGAGATAAGAAATCACTGCATTCACAAACGCGTAATGCAACATGTGTTATAACCCTCGCAAGACGAGACTTATCGGTATAGCACTAAAGACGAACTAATGGCAAAAAACTCCACATGTATTATTGAAAATTTTTATCAAACGAAACAAGCAAAAAAGAAACTTTATTTTTAATAAAAGTTTGAATTTTCATATATGTAATCTTTTATTTGTTGTATTCTCAATTTATTTTATGGAAAAAAGTAGCTTTTTTTCAATAAAGACAAAAATTTTAAGAGTAAAAATTTTCAAATTTTTTGTCAATGGCGTTAAGTCTCATATTTGAAAGCAAAATTTGTGATTTCGTTTGTTATGAAGCTTCAATATATTTACACACCTTTATATTTTTCTAATATGTAACTATAATTAAAGAAAGTGTATGTAATTTTTTCGTTATCACATGTGTCTGTAAAAACGCGTAATGATCAATTATATTGGGTATGACAGTGTGTGCATTGTACATTTTTATTGTTTATAAACAATATGTAGTTGTTTATCACTACGCCTCGTGCCTTTTTCTCATTTTCATAATTGCCTATGTGAAAAGGAGAATGCTTTTCTTATTTTTCACATTTATAATGGCATGTATGGCATTTGCATACCATCCCTGATTTATATATGTGGTTATCTTATTGTTAATGTGTATTATGTATATAGGAAAACTTTCATTGTAAGGTATAGAAATTTAGTTAATATGGATGTATATAGCAAGTATAGAGAAAAATCTATTAAAATGTATAGAAAATTTATTTAACATGGATGTACAATGTACATAGGAAATATAGAGAAAAATTTATTGAAATGTATATAATATAGAAAAATCATGTTGGCAATGATGAATAAACAAATTAAACACGTTTAATGAGTTGCAATACGGTTTCAAAGTGTATGATGAAAATATTTATCAGGTGAATTGTATAATGATTGAAGATATATGCGTTAGATATGGTGAGTTTATTTGATATATGTTATAAATTATCGAAATGACGCATGCGGAATCATGTTGGCAATGATGATTAAAAAATTAACACGTTTGATGATTAATAGGATAATGTATGATGACTGATGATAATTGGGAGAATTTTTAAATACGAAAAAATGAGAATATTTTTTAAGAATAATGCTATTGTTCCCTATAAATTTTAAAATAGCAAATAAATTTATTAGCATTAATTAAATATTATATTAAATTTCGAAAGCGTGTAAAGTAGAAGAGTGTCAAGCTTCTTTCCTTAACTTTTCTTTTGAAGATTTGATCCTAAATATAATTTTTGAGTATAATTAAATGGATCATTAGTTTTTGATATTAATTTTAATTATTATATGAACAGATAGCATGTAATTGATATTGAGAAAAATATGTTGGAAAGTAAATCAAAAGAAATTTTTTCTTATGAAAACAATTATCAAACTAAGTTAGTACCACAAAATTTAATGAAATATTTAAAATGAATAAGAGTTACAGTAGATAAAAAGAAAAACACTCTTACTAAAAAGTAAAGGAAGTCAGCGTGTCAGAAATCAAATGGATAAAATAGTTACAGTACCAAAAAGGAAATGTAGTAACTTGTCTTAAAAAAGGAAATCTATATCATAGTTACAGTAAGGTAAATAATAATAAAAAAAACTTACTAAAAATAGAAAGGTAGGAGTCAAAATATCTAAATAAATATAACAAGGTAGAAATTCTTAAAAATAAAAATAAATGAAAACACTCTTAAAGAAGAGAAGATATATTATATAAGTGATAATGACAAATGTTGATATATGGAAGGCGATATAATAAAGAAATATATAAAAATGAACTAACTTATTAATTCGAAAGATAATTTAAAAAGATTCAATTTTTAAAGTTCCCATAAAATGGCTAAAAAATGGCCTCCAGAAAATTTTATTTTTGCAGCTTACTTTAGACCTTTTAGAGAATAAAATGGCCGACCTTTTAGGCGGTTAGTCTAAAATAACCTGCAAAAGTAAGCTGCAAAAAGAAACCTTCATAACTTCGTTAATATGCTTTAAAATAAAATGAAATTTTATTTATATATTTTTTAAGGTATATTCTCTTATTGTTTTAATTTTGAGATATTTTCTTTATATATTTTATTAGTTATGAGGCATCAAATATGGGTCGTGGCAAAATGAGCTGACAGAAACAAAGTTAAATTGCCACCTAATAAAAAAAGATATGAACATGAAACTTGACATACATATAAATCTCGAGTTTCTTATTCAGAAAAATATCATCTTAATCTATAAAGTTATCTCAAAGACCTCATTCTGATGATAAGAATGCAAAAATTTTATAATTGTGAACCATTTTTGTTACCTCGATAAGGATTGAAATGTCTATGCGAAAAAATTAAAGCAAAATTTTTTATTTTTAAAGAAAAAAAAATAAAATTAAACAAAATATAAATAAAAACTTTAAAATTTCTTAACAAGTAAATATATTTAAATTTTATTATAAAATAACTTAAATTAACAAATCTAGAAAATGTTAGATTATTCCCAAATAAAAAAATCGTGTTTATGCTAAAATGATTTTACAATATTTTTTGACATATTTCTCCATTTTTTTTGAAAACTATTTTATTTAATTGTGCATCTTTGTTTTATATAATAAGTACACTAAAACCTGAAGATTAAAGACAAGTAGAGATAACTTTAATTTTAATGTATTATTCTGTTTTCATGTATAATATTTTCCAGAAAATAAATTAAAACGACTCACCACTATTGAATATCCGCAGACTTTTACTGATTATTTTTTATATGTAAAACTAAAAGTCTTGTGTATTTGTCTAGATTTACTGAATAAAAGAAATTATATAAACACTATTATTTTGAGTTTCAAATTTCAATGGGGCTAAAAATGACTCTAAAACCCGTATATATACTTTTTAACCCTCGCAAGACGGATCATTTTAGACCACCTCGGAAGACGGATCTATGCCGTAAAACTCCCAAAAAAAATTTTAAGTAAAAGCTTCAAATTTTGACTTTATTGTCAATAACTTTTTTTTTATTTTCAAAGATATAATTTTTACCGTCTTATTTCTTTTATTATGTTTGTTATAGAAATTTTCACCAAAATAGTTAACGCCATCTATATTTTTTTTCTGAAAAATGCCACTAGACTTTTTTAATCTGTTTTTCATTATGTTCAATTAATTATTAGCAAAAAATTAATTTTTTGTGCATATTTTTCTCATTACACTTAGTTCATGTATTTTTTGTAAAAAAATTTATCGCTATCTATTCAAAAAGAAGAAGTATCATTTGAACGTCTGGAATTTACTGGAAGTTTAACACTTTTCATAAGTAAAATCCAATAATTCACATAAATCTTTTAGTGAAATCTATTTGTAAACACATTTTTTGTTGATGAGAAAACGCATGAAGATAAACTAGCAGAGAAAAGATTCGTAATAAAACATACAAGCTGTTGATTTATATAACAACATTACATATATAACTTGCATACATTAGGAATCATATAAAATTGAAGTTTGTTTATGTATATGCAATATTTATATCGATACTTTACCATATCGAATATGTTGAAATGTAAACATTTTATCAATAAAGCCACATGTTTATATATGCGCCGCAGTTTCATGCTGACTGTTTTATCTATGTATGTGATGGCACATGTGCTAACTAAAGAATTTGTATTGATGATAGCAGAATATCATCGTTGCGTTGAAGTGAGTGAAATTGTTATCTGTATAATCTTGAAAATCCTTGATTGAAAATTGGTTTCTAATACGTTATTTTGCTATTGAATAAATTTCATTGCGTTTTTGCTAATCTCGCGACGTATTTTCCACTCATATGTCTTCAAATAGCTCCTCTTCGAACACGGTATCCAGTAGTGATTTTTCTGATTACTGTAACACGGAAGACTACTCAAATAGCAGTTCAAGTTCTTTCGAATCTTTCGTCTTATGATAGTCTTTCTGTTCCAGATGGTACTATTTACCGATGGAATCCTTTTTCTAGCATTTATTTCTGGTTTAAATTTATTTAAAATGTTAAATAGGCTTTAAAATTCTTAATTACATTTACGAAAGTAAAAAACTTGTAAAGATTTAACTTACGAGTAGTAAAAATGAAATGAAATTTGAAAATCAAAGGAATAAGATAATTACAAAAATCTCCATTTTTAAAAAACCGATAAAATGGCTGTAGATTCTGTCAGCTTATTTTACCATAAAAATGGCTACCGAAAAAATTTCCGAATTTTGAGTGATCATAATATCAAATCTATCGGTTAGATTCTTATGTAACTTTACAAAATTATATATTTTATCATGTTTTATTAGTATTTAAAATTTCAAGTCAATTCATTGATTATTTTAAAAGTTATTAAAGTTTTTCTTGTAAGCTTTTCTGTCAGCTCATTTTGCCAGGACCGGCCTAAAAGAATTCGTGAACCCATGATGGAGCATTTGTGAATAAAAAAATTAAAATAAAAATTAAGATAAATTTCATTATCAAACATTTTCTTTAAGTCCTTTAGGTATCTGTTCATGAACCAATGTATCACGATTTAATATGAAGGTAAACCATTCATTCTTCGAAATAAAATCACTTACTTTCAGGCACAAATTATCGGGTTTTGATGATTCAACAGCAAAATAATTATGTTCAGAAAGAATAGAGGCAGTTTTTTGTGAAACATTTGATGAAATTTTATCTATCGTAATATGACTTTTAGACAAATCATACTTTTTTTCTAAAGAAAAACTATTTATATCCCGATTGATCAAAAGAACAAAATTGTTAGGATTATTATGGGTGAAAGGAGAA
Organism: Nectonema munidae; assembly: GCA_030549495.1. NCBI lineage: Eukaryota > Metazoa > Nematomorpha > Nectonematoida > Nectonematidae > Nectonema > Nectonema munidae. The sequence continues at coordinate 815,170 of JAUIRK010000969.1, read as the reverse complement.
AATTGAGAACAAGAAAAAAGTATATTAATTTCGCCAGATTTGAAATCTTTGAACGGAATAAGAGAAGTATTCAAAATATCTACGATCTTATTTTTTTTTTGAATTGTATGGCGGATAACAAAGTTTAATTTTCATATTTAAAACATTTGATATAGCCCAAATTGTATAAATGTTGGCCATCCGAATTGAGAGCAAACTGATTTTATTGAATCTTGAAAATCACAAACTTTAATGAAACTTTTATCGATATATAAATTTGAAATTAAAACTAGTTCTATAGCGGTAAGGAGACGAAATACATCACTTCTACTTTCATTATCATAAAAAAAGTTGAAATAGAATTGAAGAGACCACTACCATTAGGAGTAGACATTAAGGGAATAAGATTTTCATTAAGGTTAAAATGTGTTAATATAGATTGAGCTATTGGAGCGATGCTAGTTTTGTACGAGGGACTAAATTTGGAAAACATGAAATTTTCATTTTTAAAAAAAAATTTTCGCCTCTCATGAAATCTTTCATATTATTTAAAATATTATGAAAGGTGTCATTACACTTTTCTAGACATATATAATAGTTTTCAATACGTTCAATAGCGCCATGAAAATCATATTCTTTATCGCTAAAACAGCATGCAAAGCATAAAAAGTTAAGCTTTTTAAACAAAAAAAAGGCCCTGTCATCTTCAGTTAAATCGATACATTCTTAATGATAGGCTCTCACACGATCCACAATGGAGGCCCTTCTCAACAACCAATCCACACATAGCGGACAAATAAAATGTCTGAAAAATTTTTAATTAGAAAACAATTTTAGCAAAACGACGAATTTGAAAATAACGCAGCAAATTTAAGCTACAGGTGAATTTTCCAATAAATAATAAAATAATTTTCCTAAAGGAGGCATATAGCACAAAAATATAGTTTTCATGGAAATTGCTTAGTTCCATCATTGAGATTTGTTTTCTTTCTTCTGTCGTCCGTCTTCTCGGAAGGGTTGGGTGGGAACCGGGGGGTAATTGAACCCTTGACGGTCTATCAGCTGGGTTGAGGAGAGACGGAATATACACAATGTCCGTTTCTTTGATTTTCCTTTTTAAGGCATCCTTGGTCATCAAGAGAATTTTCTGAATGGTGCGCTCCTTTGATCCCATATTCCTCATCGCCCATATGGCGGTTGTGGAGTCTGAGACGATGGCTACATCTTCCTTGCGTTCGGCGATTATTTAATATTTTGGAGGCTTTAGTGTTAGCTAGATCCCAAGGAGCTTTCCATAGCGAATTAGATGAGTCAAATGTGACTTTTGGGCTAGGAATAGGATAGGATACTCTTTCTTTCTCCATAAGGCGTTTCTTTCTGTGAAACTTATGAGCGATACCCAGTCCAACACCTCCTGGGTATCGTCATCGGAGTCATGCTCCGGAGACTCATCATTTGAGTGGAGGCTGTTACCTTTTTCTTTGCTTTTGACCTCCCCGCTTTCCTCCGTAGGAGATTCGGTGGGGGAATCATAACTAAGCACTTCAGTGAAAATGCTACGCCACGTTTCAGGATTGAACAGTTTTCTATCTTTCCAGTATTCCAAGGTGGTTACCATCTTAACACCAATGTCACTTTTGAGACTACTCTTCCTTATAATCTTCATGATGTCTTCTGGGGATAACGCTTTTATACTTTCATTTTCTATATTCTCTAGGGCGCTAGAGAAGTCAGAGCCAAACACGTCCTTGAGTACATCTTCTAGTAGATCAGTCTTGATTTGTGAGTTTCGGATGGATATCTCCGACTCTGTGCCCAGCCACTCGTTTACTTGTTCCATGGTTGGCCATGTGAAACCTTCCAAGTTTTCGGCTTCGAGTGGCTGGCATACTGTTGTTTCCATATCTTCGGCTTTGCTGGCTTTTTTCCCCGTTTCGTTTTCAAGATTTTTAGAAAAGAGTAGTCTCTCAATGATGTCGATGTTGATGTCATCATCCTCGGGTAGAGAGAACGGATAACTGTCGTCCTGAACAGGCGTCTTTTCCTGCGGCGGTAGGATGTTAGTTATGTCAGCCAAAAGGATTTCGCTTTTTCGAGTGCTGGCGCCCCTTTATTTTCCAGCACTTTGTTAACTCTATCACTTTCTTCCTATCTTCTTCTGTTTCGCCGCATCGCTCTTTTGGAACGAGGAGTAGTGAAAATTAGTGGGAGGAGGTCTTTCGGGTACTGGGATGTATAAGTTCTGCATCTCAGTTCTTCCCATTTGTCTTGAAGCTGCCTCCCAACTACTTTGGGTGGCAAGGCATGCCGTTGTGGCAAGTATGTTTACTTCCGTGAGATCTTCTAAGGATATGAGGCGTAAGTTTCTCTTTATCACGTTGAAGAGACTTACTATCATATTGTCTTTGCAGTTACGTAAGTGAGTAGGATGGCGTCGCAGAATGCTGCGATGCGTCTGTCTGTTAGCGAGGCAGCAGTAGTTGCCGACAACAATTCGGGGTGGGATAAGTCAGTACGTGCGTATCCAAGCACTGACTGCTTGAATTCTAGGGCGGGAGACTTTATTTCCCCAATCGAGATGTCGCCAGGAGGTTGAGTCCTACCACTGGGGATATTGATGTGCATAGCAAAAGGGGAAATCTTCTTGGAGATACTTTTAATCTCCTACTGTTGTTTTTGCATATTATCTCGGATTTCTTCGACTATTTGTGCAAGTAAGGCGAAGGAACCATCAGTACGTGAAGAGGATTCCGCAGAGGGATTTTTGTCTGTCATCGTAGAGAGTATGCGGGGGTTGTAACGAGTAGCGTGAGTGAGAGAGCGCGATGATTTACACCCCCAGGCTTTGAGTTCAGATATATAGAGGAATCCTAGACACAAGGTGCGAAAATCAAAATCTACGAAATCAAAATATCCGAAAACCAAAATATAATAAAGCCATAACGTCCCACGTTGCAATAAAATAGAAGTGAGGGGCATAGCAAGATTTGGAGGGGGAAGGGGGATTTTCTGTTCCATAAATTTAAAAGGAATTTAAGTGCGGGTAGTGGTAGAAAAGATATTTAGGAGACTCTGACCACTCGCTAGCTGCGCCTCTGGTCCGAAGTCAAGACAATGATTTTATATATACAAACAATGATTTTGAAGTATTGTTTCCTAATTTACAGTTTCTCAAACATATTTTAAAAAGAACAAATGAATCATTGTTCAAGTGGTTGGAATAAAAATTGAAAAACTTTATGCAATCAGAAATTAAAAATTTAAAACATTTATTAGAGTTAATATATGGTACATGTAGATCAGATCTAGTATTATAGTGGTGAATATTATTATGAATATGTATGTCATTAAAAGATCCACTAGTTAAAAAATCATTTTTATAAGTAAATATACAACAGTTATAAATGTTAATGAATGTAATGTTATTCTATCATACAAAAGTGTCCCGATTTTTTTATTTTTGAAATATGACAACCCTAGATAGGAGGAAGAGAGGGATTAATTAAGAGGGGACGAAAATATTCTGTAATTGAAAAAGATCCTTCTAACATCGTACCCTGATTATAAGTAGCCTTCTAGCAAAATCGTATAAAAATATACCTGACAAATTTCCTGAGTTATACGCTAATGATGCTTCTAAACTCTTAGAGCAGATAACTTTTACAATATCCTTAAATAAGAAAAAGCCCTGATGTATGATATCAAAATTTATAAATAAATGATATATAGTGTAGGTATACTAGAATAAAGTTTCAGTAAAAAGTCAAAAAATAAGTATTAAACATTTATACATTTTATAAAATCTAGCAAACCCAAAAAAAGTTATTGAAATTTCAAATAAAAAAACAGAACATATTCAGGATACTATTTACCTATTCTATAATTAAAACTATATTAAGCATATAAATGATTGAGATATTCAAAAGTTTGTTTGTAAGAAACTTACATTTTTAGCCATTTTATTAGCCATTTTTTCAAAATTGGGTTCACGGTTTACTGAAAGCGCCATTTTAGAAAATAGTTTCAAAGAAAAGTAGGTAGGTAGGTAGGTAGGTGGATTTCAAAGCACTTTCCAGCGTGAGCTGATATGCTCGCGTAAGCTTGAGAGTTGGTTAAGGAAGATGCAGATGTTGGTAGAGATAGGTTGTCCTAAAAGTAGAAGAGAAAAGCAGATTAGTTTGTTATAGGGTTATCGACGGTGATGAGAGTTGTTTCAATGGTGTCAATGAAGGTTGCTAGGGATTTTAGTAGTGTTGGGTGTAACAGAAGATCTGAGAGTGTTGTTGGAGATCTGTTAAGTAAAGAAAGGCAGCGAAATAGAAGATCTTGGCGATGATAAGAGAAGATATGACATGTGAATATGAGGTGGTATGGCGTTTCTATTGTGTCGCATCCGAAACGACAGTATGGATTTTCGCTTACTTTAATTCGGAAAAGATATGCTTTGCATGGGCAATGGCCTGATAGCCAACGAATGGTTGAACGAGGTGGTGTAAATTTTTTGTTTTTGAAAGTTGTGTGAATTGTGCTGATGTGTGGTAAAGAGGAGATTAGTGCATTTTGAGATGAAGATATGGAAATCTGCCATTCTAGAGTGGATAAGTGAATGTGTGTTAGAAAGGTTTTGAGCGGTAGGGAGTTGAGAGGAATGTGGGAGGTCAGGTGTAAGTTTGAGGCTAAGTAGTCTACGAGGGAGTTTTCTGGTATGTTTCGATGAGCAGGGCACCAACATAGGTGTATGTGGAAATGTTTTGTAAGATTGATTAGGGAGGAGGCGAGTTGAAAGGAGGGAAATGGGATGTTGTGTGATAGAGAGAGATCGTGGATTATGTTTTGTGCATCGGTATAGAAATGGATGGTAGTAAAGTGGGGAAGGAAGTGGTTAATGTTGTTAGTGATCGTAGTGCAGGCGTGTAAAAGGCTAAAGATTTCTCATTCGAGGATTGAGAGTAGAGGATTTAATTGGGATCGATGGGTGTAAAAGGGGCTAGTGGAAGAGCCTTTGAAGAAGGCGTAAGCAAAGGAGGTACTTAGGGACTTCTTTGAGGCGCCTGTGAAGATGCGTAGGGAGGTTGGTGAAGAAGTAGAGCGAAGGTATGAAATTGATTGTTTTGCAAAAAATTTGTTTTTGCATATCGATGTTTTGAGAGGGTTTTGTGCAGATGGGTGAGTTAAAAGAGATGGGTGTATCGAAAGATGAACTAGGTAGTTAGCAATATTTGGAGCGTATTTTGCTAATAGATGTGAGTAGAAAGAATAGGATGGAGTATTGTGGTGGGGTGTGATCGGATGAAATGGGGGAATTAAGTTGTTGTATGTCAAGATAAAGCGCTTAATAATAGTTTTTTTAAGTTGAAGTTGTAATGGTAGGGTGTTAGTTAGAATTTCTAGGCATTGTGTGGAAGTAGTACGATATGCGTTGGTGATGCAATAGTAAACAGAGACGGTGTATCTTGTTAAGAAAATGTATGGTTGTGGGGTGTTTTAAGGAGATGCCCCAGGAAAGAATTCCGTATTGAATTACTGGTAGGATTAAGGATAAGTATATGTATTTGGTGTGTTTGGGACGGAGGCCCCATTTATAAGAGATAGCGCTTTTAAGTGAAAAAAGGGTGACTGAGAGTTTTTGGTATATTTTTTTAAAGTGTATTGAAAATTTTAGGTTGGACTGGAGGTTTAGTCCTAGATATTTGATAGTCTTTGATGCGGTTATAGAAGTAGAGGTATTTAAATGAAGGGGTAAATGTTCTATGCGTCTGCGTGTAAAGTGAATGAGGTTTGTTTTGCTGGAGTTAAAGAATATCTTATGTGTGTTTGCTCTTTCTTGTAGCCTTAGTAGAAATGAAGAGGATTTGGTGAGGTTTTCTTGTTGAGAGTTACGGTGAAGGTGAATAATATGTCGTCTGAAAAACATTGGGAGAAATCAGTGTTGGTGTGGATTAGATCGAGAAGCGGGTCTATGAGAACTAGCCAGAGGATATCAGAAAGACATCCTCCTTGGGGAGTCGAGAGGGTTAGCTTATGGATGCAAAGGGAAGCGCGATGTCGGAAAATGAGACAGCGGTTTGAAAGGTATGAGCTTATAAATTTGATGATGTAAGGAGGAAATGATTTGTGTGCAAGGTTAGTGATGATGGCAGGATGCCAGGCTGAGTTGAAAGCGTTGTTTATGTCTAAGAAGATTGTAGAAGAAATTTTCTGAGTAGAAAGAGAAGAGTCAAGGTAGGTGGTTAGACGCGATAGTGTTGTTTCCCTATTTTTGTTGGGAAGGTATGCAAATTGCGTGTGATGAATGAGGTTACGGGATAGGATGTAGTTGACTAGACGTTTGCGAATGATTTTTTCGAAAAGTTTGCCTAGTATGGGTAGTAGAGTGATTGGTCGCCAATTTTGAATGAGGCTTGAATCTTTATTGGGTTTAGGAATGAGTATGAGTTTGCCGATTTTCCAAACGTTGGGGAAATGTGAATGAGTAAGGCATGCATTGAAAATAAGGAGTAAATGTTTTTTTAGAATGTGTATTGATTTTTTAATATGTTTGGGTGAGATATGGTCGTAGCTAGATGAGGCATTTGTTTTAAGAGCGTTTACTGCTATGTTTAATTCATTTAGTGTGATTGGAGGAAAAATAGGGTTTTGGATGGAGTGAATGATGTTTTTAGAGTGTTCTCGAATTGTGTGGTGAATGGGGAGATCAGAAGAGGGAGAGTCGGGGGGAAAGATTGTCGATAGAAATGGAGGGTTGTAGTGTGTTGTATGATCGGATGAGCAGGGAAGTATTGTTTCGGGGAGAATAGAAGGTTTTTTCTTTTTAGTTAGCCTATTGATGATGTTCCATGGGTTGTTTGAGTGTTGGCTGGTGAATTTTACCCATGAGTTCTTTTTAGCTTGAAGTATTGCCTGTTTGTATTTTTTTTAACAGTAGAATGGATTGAGATGATTAAGGGAGTAGGAGATTTTCGTAGGGTTTTGATAATTCGTTTTAGATTGTTTTTTATTGCATTCAACTCGGGTGTCCAGAAATAGGCATGTTTTCTTTTAGGAAATGGGTTGATAGGAGTGGAGGATAAGATGGAATGTGAGACATGATCATTGAGAGATAGTGCTGCTTTATCGATGTAAGTGGGAGAGGAGAGGGATGTTAATGTAGGGAGTGAGTTGTTGAGAATGTTGAGATATGTAAGCCAGTGAGTGGTGTTCTTTTTTATAATGTTGTTATAGTTTTTGATGGTTGTAGTGTTTATGTGAAGTTGAAATGTTATGAACGCGTGATCTGAAGCTGATGGGATGTCTGAGATTGACCAATTGGATATTAGATTGAGAGTATTTGAAGTGGTTATTGTGAGGTCAATGTGAGAGGTGTATTGTTCGTTGTTACAAGAGCGTTGGTATGTAGGGTTTTTAGATTTGTCAGCGAGATATAGGTTGTTCGAACATAAGAAATTGATGACTTGTTGTCCTCGTGGGTTTTCTTTGTGGTCCCAGATGTGTGATCGAGCGTTGCAATCAGTTGAGATAATTAAATGATATGTAGACGGGAGTGTGGATGTTGCAAGTGTTAGTGATTGGGAGAAATCAGAGGGGATGGCTATTGGGTGTGAGGGAGGAGAGTAAAGAGTTGCGAAAAGAAGAGGGTGAGGTTTGGTGTGAACAAGAACAAAGTAAAAATTGTTGGAAGAGAATCGTGGTAATGGTGTGTGGTGAACGGTTGATTTTATGTAGATGCATGCTGAATAACAGGATAAAGGTGACGTGTGATATAGTAAATAATATGGTATAATAGAAGAGAGGTTTGGATATGGTTCGTTAATAGATATTACATCAAAAAAGTTTGAAATTAGAATGTTATATAGGTTTGTCCAAGCGGCATTAGAGTGGTTGAGGTTAATGTGGAGAAAATTTAGCAAAGGAATTTGCTTATTAGAAGGTTATGTTGATTTTGGATGTGTTGTGTTTGTTTAATTTGGAATTCGCAATGTTTGGATGTAGCGTTGTGGTGATTGTGACAATTAAAGCATGAGAGTTTTGTGGAATCATTATTGAAGATGCATTCCGATATAGAGTGGCCTCGATTTCCGCAGTGATCGCAATTTGGTGATGCAGGTTTGCATTTGTTCGTTGAGTGATTGTGTTTTAGACAATTCTGGCATTGGCGATGTAATGGTTTTGCTAAGGTTAGAGTGAGAATGTGATGGTCAACAAAGAGTATAGGAGATTTAAGTAGATGTTTAAAAATGTTAAGGTTGCTAGGTTCTAATATAGCACTATAAGAGAAGGTTCCTGTGTTACCGGCTTGGCGTACTGTATTGAGGGTGCCAATATTTTTTAGGTTTAAGTTTTCGTTAGCAATGGTTTCGGAGAGAGAAGAAAGTGGTGTGGTTATAGGTATGCTTCTAAGTAGGAAACGGGGTTTGAGGATAGGTAAATCTTCGGATTTAATGCCGTTATTGTGGAGAGTTTGATGTGCTAGTGCTTTTTCTTCAGGTTTAGAGAATTGGAAATAAATAGTGCCACTATTTAAAGACCGTGTATTAGAGATGGTAAGTTTGTTTTTATTGGTTTCTAAGTTTTTGACTATTTTTTGTCGGAAGGCAGCTTTCTCGGCTTTAGAGTCAGAGGGAGTAGGGGGGCTATTTTTAGAGTAAGCTCACTATTTAGAGATGACTTAGACTTAGGTGGAGAGGGTTTTTGTCTATCCTGAATGTTGTTGGATAAGCTAGGTATGGTTATGGATGAGACTTGTGCGTATGTAGATAATGAGGGGCAAGGTGGAGTATGTAGGTGGTGAGTATGAGAGAGTTGTTCAATTTTGTTGGAGTGAGCAAGAGTTACTTCATATTTTAGATTATTAAGGAGGGTAAGGTCTTCTGCATTTAGAGAGGAATTTGCTATGAATTCATTGAAGAGATTTGCTATTAATTGGGTAGAGGTAAGGTTAGGGGTATCATCGTGACGTGCACGTTTTGGGTTAGACATGTAAAATAAGTGTGAGAGAGTGATATGATATAAAGATAAAAATTTTAACTCTAATTAGTAAAGGTATAATTAATAAGAGGTTCTGTTTGTAGATATTTCTCTAGGAGTAAATAATATTCGCCATTTTTAAAGATTGAGGGTGTCCGGTTTTGGGTTCGAATATTCTAATGAAAGAAAAGTATAGGAAAATAAATAGGTTCACGGATTACTGAGACCGAAAAATTAAAAATAAATTAAATTATTAACATTATTAAATTGGATTTGTTAATTTATTTAAATTATAAATTATTAATTTTATTATTTCCCATAACTTCCTTTTTTTCTTTTAGATTTCAAGTAAATATATATTTTTTATATAAATTTAATAATTTTTAATTTTATATTTAATTATTTTTTAATATTCCTCAACACTGAAATGCACTAAAATGGGTTCTACTCAGTTAAACTGTGAACTCATTGAATAAATGGAAAAACGCTAAATCTTTTATTCACGAAAAGCATATCAAATGACAGTAAAATTGTAGTATTAAAAATGTCTCCTGAAATAATGTCATTTATAAAGAAAAATAATCTTTCCTTTTATTTTATGCTTGAAGTCCAAAGATCCAAACCTTTTTTCTCCCATTTACAGTGTGGAAAATGTTTGATGTTTGGTCATACCACTTCGAATTGTCTAAATTCAGCCATATGTAGATATTGTTCTTCCTCACATGAATCGTTTACTTGCCCTTTGAAAAATGAATTATCTGAACACAAATGCCATACCTGCCAAAAACATAATGAGAAAACGACGAATCATTCTGCTATGAGTTTCACTTGCCCATATGTACTGAGAGAGATAGATTATGTTAAAAGCATAACTGCCTATTAATAATAATGATAATAATTTTATTTTTCATAATGACATTTCTAACACGAGTTCTATAAAGAACTCAGAAAACTTTTATTTAGACCATATCCATCCAAATACTTATGAAAATAATTTTTTAAGTTTAAACATCCAATCTCTTTGTAGCAAATTTGATGAGTTTGAAATTTTTGTTGAAAGGCTAAATTCACTTTTGAATAATCCTCTTAGTATAATATGTCTCCAAGAAATATGGTGTTGCGAGGAAAACAAAAAAATTGATTTAAAAAACTATGCTACGTTCAATATCCCGAAGAGGGCTTCCTCACACGGAGCATTGATGTTTTTTGCTAATATAAAATTATACGTGGAACTTGGTGAAACTGAATTTTCCATTGCGTCATTTGAATATCAGTCATTAATAGTCCATACTACAACTAAAAAACTCATTATACACAATATATACAGATTACCTTCAGCATCGAAAGAAAAAATTGATAAAAACTGTGTAAATTTATTTTGTGGAGATTTCAACTTTGACTTACTCAAAATGTCAAAACGCTTTGTTAGTAGATTTTTCAATTTGATTATCACTCACTACTTTATACCAACAATTACCAAACCTACTCGTTTACAATCAAATACTATTATTGATAACTTCTTCATTAGTAACAACTTTGTTAATTATACAGCTTTGAGCTGCATGACTTACTTCTCGGACCATATCCCAATTTTATTATCATTAGATTTGAAATTGAAAATTTTCAGAGCAGAACATTCATACAAAAAACTGAACGTTAGAACTTTTCAAACTTTGGCTGCGAATAGTAATTGGTATTGTAGTTCAGAGTTAGATAACCAAAATCCTGATAGTTTATTTAATCATTTAACGAATAATCTAAATTCCCTTATAATGATGTCAACAAGGAATATGATACATAATAAGTACAAACACAATATTAAACCTTGGATTAGCTTTGAAATATTAGACATGATTAAAAAACGTGATAGAGTTTATCAGAAATACAAAAAAAATAAAAACTTATCAACGAAAAGCCAATTTATAATTTTGAGAAACAAAATAAAATACAAAATACGGAACTCAAAAGAAAAGTATTTCTCTAACAACTTTGCTAAATGCAACTCAATGCAAAAAGTTTGGTACGAAATAAATGAAGTTATTAAAAATAAGAATAAGACTAAAATATGTATAAAAGATGGGTTGAATATACTTGATGATTTTACCGCAGCTAATAAGTTCAATGAATGTTTCACAAACACAATAAATAATTCCAGTTCAGATTATGATATTTCTTCTCAAAAAAATACACCTGGTTTTTTTGAACTCAATTTTAGCACGTATGAAGAAATACTAGCAATTATTGATGAATTCAAAGATAATAATACAGAAGATATATATGGAATATCAATGAAACATATAAATCATATAAAATACAATTTAAGCGTCCCTTTATCGTATTCTATTAATCTTGCTTTATCAAATAACATGTTTCCTCACGCTTTAAAAGTACATAAAGTTATACCTATTCATAAAAAAATGATAAATTTTCAATTGATAATTATAGACCTATTTCCATAATACCAACACTGTCAAAAATATTTGAAAAATTTATTTATAAACAATTTAATGCATATATAACTTCAATTCAATACATCAATGATTATCAGTTTGGATTTAGAAATAACTACTCAACTGAAGCTTATCATTCGTATATAGTGGGAAAAATGATAGAAATTTTGGAGAATAAGGACGATGCGGTACTTTTCTTCTTTGACCTTTCAAAAGCCTTTGATCGATTAAGCCATTCCTCCCTAATCAAAAATTTTTCCAATTGTAATCTGAGTAAAAGTTCACTTCATTTCTTCTCTTCATATCTAAAAAATAGATTTCAAAAAGTCAAATTAAATGATACACTCTCAGACATTCAACCTATTAAAACGGGTGTTCCTCAAGGATCCATTCTTGCACCAATTCTTTTCAACATCGCCATTAATGATATATTTCATATCACAGGACTTTTCTCCTATATCCTCTTTGCTGATGATATTTGCGCATATTTTCCTTTATCTAAAATAAAAAACGACACTTATATTGATTCCAATAAGTTAAATTCAGAACTAAATATATTTTTTGATTGGTGTGAAAATAACAACTTTTTGATAAATAAAGTTAAAACAAAATGTATGATAATCTCTAATAAACCAAAAATTGATAAGAGTTTCTTAATTCACACCAAAATAGAAGTAGTAGAAAAATTTAATATATTAGGCTTAATTATAGATAAGAAACTAAAATTTAATCAACATGTTGAACAAATTGTTTTAAATTTGAACAAAATAATTGGTATACTATATCGTACACGAAATATTTTCCCGTTAAATATAAGACTTATAGTTTATAAATATCTTTTTTTTTTATATCTAAATTATAGCATATTTAATTGGTACCCCTATGGAAAAAAACGAATAGAAATTATTCAAAAACGAGCATTTTTAGGGAGAATAATCTTTTAAGATTAGAAGACTTATTTCATTTAAGAATAGAGGTATTTTTGTTTAAAAATTTACATGGACATTTAAACATTTTTGGAAATTTCATCAAATATAAAACAGTTATTCCTTATGAAACTAGAAATTCTAACTTACCTATTAGAGTTGATTATATGCTGAAAGGTTCCAATATTTCTATCTTTAAAAAAACTAATGAATTCTTTAAAAATAATATATTTTTGTTTGATAACTTGGATGTTTCGTTACCTTCCTTTAAAAATAGAATAAAAAATTACCTTTTATCTCTAAACAGAATATAACCTTATTTTTTACTTAATAATCTTTGTGTCAAAAAAATAAAATAAAAATATATTTCGATTCTGAAAAATCTAGTAACGGCCATTTTAGGCTTTTGATTTTTTAGTTTAAATTAGTTTCACTTTTGAGTCTTATTTATCTAGGTTAACTATAAGTTTATATTCATTACCATTGAATTTATTTATATATATATTTTTTGTACTTATATAGTGCTGCTTCTTGTGATTTTACTTGTGTTTTCTACTTGTGTTTTCATTATAATAATAAATTCTTCTTCTTCTTCTTAATTAGATAAGGTGAAAAATAGGTATTCTTATATTTTAATTATTAATAAGGAGGATTATTCTAATACTTTAGATAATATATTCTCTAATGTCAAATGTTATAAGAAGAAGAAGAATTTATTTGCATATCACAAAAACAGAATAAGAATTCGTAAAATCAAAATACAAGCATTAAGGTTAGGGTTTTAAGTATTTGTATGCAAGGATTCACACAAAAGCTAATGAAAGCCACTTGACGTGTGTAACCCGAAAAAAAAAAATTCAAATAATACAAGATTAAAGGGTTAAAAACAGAAAATCAAATGTAGTAAATATAACTATGTAGTATATATATGTGTGTGTGTGGGTAAGAGTGAGTGCATATATAAACGAATACATGTATATATATATTCATGTGTGTGTGATGTTTAATGCATATTTATATATACTATATTACAATAATCAAGAATAACAAGAGCAAATGTAACAATGACGTGAATTACAAGATAAGTATTGACTAGATAAATAATTTTTCATTTCTTTTTTAAAACTGTTTATCCAACAATAATCATATAATGAAGGATTTTCATAAAAAAACCATGATATTTTTTGACCCAACGTCTGCTTATTTATAGAACCTAACTGCTCTAAGAAGAAGAAGAAGAATTTATTAGCATAAAATAATCTCATAAAAAAAAATTTCACATTTGAGAATATGCTTGTATTTCAAGGGTCAGAAGACCGTAACAGAAATACTAAAGAAAAACATTAAAATATTTTTTTTAATTGTTCATAAATGTTAAATAAATGTTAAATCAACAATTAAACATAGTTAAAAATGAAATTGATATTAAAAAAATTTAAATAAAAAAATCAAATTATATTAAACTAGCCGGTCCCGTGGTCGTTTCTCGCTTCGCTCGAAACAGTGTTTCTCGCTACGCTCGAAACATAGGATTCTGGGTAGTGTGTATATTGAGTTGCTAATTCAAATTCGCTTCGCTCGAAACGACCACGAGACCGGCTAGTTTTTTTTTAGGCTGCGCTCGAAACATAGGATTCTGGGTAATGTGTATTTTGAGTTGCTAATAGTGTTATATGGTGTGGTGGTCAGTTTTTAGAATAATTGTATCTTTTCTGTGTATTTTTCTATTACACCATATAAAAATACACATAAAACATATTTCAACCAATCAGAATGCTTCAAGCGACACTCACACTACAGATATATGAACTCATCACACATATAAAACTTATGAATAATTTTAACCAATCAGAATGCTTCAAGCGACAAACACGCATACAAACTCATCACACCTTATAAAAACACACACAAAACATATATAAATATTTTCAACCAATCAAAATGCTTCCAGCGACAGACACACACACACACGCTAGCTTATTATAATATAGATCATCACAAAATTGATTCAATCTTGTTTCAATAAATATTCATTCAGGCGTCTTTTCAATGTTGAAAGTGAAACATTCATAATTTGAAAATCTTGCAAATATTCATTCCAGATTTTAGTTATACGAAACTTCAAACTTGACTGCGTGGAAATGTAAATGTAAATGGCAAGCACTACGTGTTTGGCATTGATGTATCTGGGTATTAAAAGTCAACGTATTAGCTAACTTAGGACAGCATATACCCTTTACGTATTTAAATAGAAACAAGCAGATTCTATAAATATAAAGATCCCTAACTTTCAAAGTAGGGCCCACGGTCTTTTCTAGAAAACCTTTGAAAATTAGTATTATTTAGACATTTATTGAGTTACTTCGAAAAAAGTTCGAAAGGTGCCAAATCAATGACTTGAGCTAAAAGGGGGCTGATAGCGTACTTGAGAGATGCTGGAGTCGACTGCCCAATGTTTCATTGCATTATTCATCAAGAATCGTTATCTAGTGGCTGTATACGTTTATCTGATGTAATGCAGCATGTATTCAAAATTATTAATTTTGTTAGAGGCGGTAATAAAGCGTTGAGACATCGTCTATTTGTTGATTTCTTGAGAGATTTAGATACAGAAATTTCTGAAGTTTCACTCCATTCTACTGTTCGTTGGCTCAGTGCTGGGAAATGTCTGCAGCAGTTCTTTAGTCTGCGTAATGAGATTCTAAACTTTTTAGAGAACTGAGTGTAGACATTGATGGGTTTAAAGGTTTATTGAAAGACGTCAACTTTCTGAAAGGTCTAGCATTCCTCACTGATATTACTCAGCATCTGAATTAGCTCAATTTAAGTTTACAGGGTAGGAATCAAACAATCTCTTCTCTGTATGGTTTCGTAGATGGCTTCCGCAACAAATTATGCCTCTTCAAAAGTAATCTGCAAAGTAACATTCTACTTCACTTTCCAAGTTGCGATGTTATTTCTAGAGAAATAGAGGACAATAACTTTTGCTGCTTTGTTGAAACTCTTGATACCCTGATTGAAGATTTCAACAAGCGATTTAAAGATTTTCAGCACCTTGAGAAAAACTTCAATGTATTCAATGCTCCGCTGACTATTAATATATCAGAAGCCGAGGAAGATTTGCAGCTTGAATTGTGTGACTTGCAAAGAGACCGGTTTTTATTAAGCAAAGATACACTGCCAATCACTCAATGGTCTCTTCTCTCTGAAGAGCATTATCCTAATTTACGCAGTTGTGGATTGCACTTGCTGCCAATGTTTGGAAGTACCGACCTTTGTGAAGCAGCATTTTCCGCAATGAAGTCGATTAAATCCAAAGAGAGGAATCTACTTAATCAAACATCTCTCGAAGCCTGCCTTCGTTTAGCCTTAACCTCAGTTGACATTGACACAAAGGAGCTAATTTCCAAAATGCAGGCACACCCATCCGACTGAATTTTAATTAAACTGTATGTTGTTTTTATTAAAAAATTTATTAAAAAAATGCTTCCTTAATATACTTCTTTAAATATTTTTTACGAATATATTTAAGGTTTGATTCTTAATCATACTTGTCAACTATTTTTAAGGTTTCCTAGTCTACTGACGTTTCTCAAAATTTCCACTCTTTCTTATTCGTAATATTCACATCTTAGCTTGTTTAATCTATTCCCCGGCAATATTTTTTATGATAAATATAAAGGTTCATTTACATGTACATGTTTTACTTTACATCCTGTATGGTAAGACAAGGCATATGTAGAAAAATGTCAATTGCGGCCCGCGATCTACTTTCCTTTGCCGAATGCGGCCCGCGTCCCCATAAAGATTGGACAACCCTGTTCTAAACTAATAGTGGTTAAAATTTAAATTATTAAAACAAAAAATAAATTTTACACCTTATATATTCAGGAGTTCGATCCACAAGGCTCCCAACTCTTAAAAAAAATTCACAAAAACTGTGATTAACCATCTTAAGCATAATGCAAGCATATAGCCTTACGGCTTAAAGTGCTTTGATATCTCCAACCAACATTATCTATTATTCAATCAAAAACTCCTGAAGTTGCAAAATTTTTGTCAAAGTTGCTATCAATTTTTTGCGCCTTTAGTGCTTTGCCTATTGAATTATAAATTAAAAAAGTAATAATGTGTAATTAATGCGGTAAGTAAAGTCATTCTGATTTGCATTGTTACGCAAAAAACCCTGATGGAAAAAACTATTGTATTTGAAATTACCTTCGGTTACCCTTCCTTTTTCCCTCAATCTGCCATTATATGGCTAATAGGGAAGCGTAAATCGATACATAAAACCACATGATTCTAAATCTTTTTTAAAAACCCTTGAAATACGTTTATGTAATAATCGGTTGCCATTCTTAATTGAGAAATTAATTTCTTAATTGAGGATCTTATCAAATATTTTTAAAAAGATTTTATCTTTTTAATTATCTTCACAAATTCCTGGATTCATACCCTGCCAATCGCAAACTCTTTACATGTTGAATTTTGAAAATTGGAGGAAAAAAACCGTTTGTTTGAAGTCAGTGTGCCTAAAACTGATAAGTTGCGCTCCTTTCCTCATAAGCATAACTCGTGAAAAAACTATCACATATTATTCCAGTACCTTTGGGCACCTTAGATAAATTCAGAAGTCTTTTGACGATTTTGCATCCTTAGAAGTAAGATCTTCCATATAGGTCTGAAGAGTATAATTTAGGACACATAACGTAATATGTTTTAGCATCATTCAAGTGATAAAACTTTATCCCCCATTTACCAGGCTTACTGGGATCGTACATCTTTATTGGGCAATTTCCTAGGAATCTCAAAAGTTGTTCGTCAACGCATACATAATCTTGTGGCATCCAGTATCTGAAAAATAGTTTTACTTTGTATGCAGTTTACTGATTTTTAGTAAAAATACAAGCTTACTTTGAAAAGGCTTGCTGGAAATGATGATTGAAAATTATTATTGAAGCAATTTTATCATTTTGAATGTTTTTAGTAAAAGAATCATCAAAACGCAAAAACCTTGAGATAAATTAAAATCATTTTTTACTGATAACAGCCTTCATAAAAAGTGAGCCAGTTTTAGAAGAGTAAAGTTTTTCAATAGGTATTTTTTAATCGGGTTCAATAGAAGAAACAAAATAGTATCTTCACCTAATATTACTGACGAACTCCTCACTCTATTCCAATCTCTAAAAGACCACAATTTCATACAGCAGATAATTCATACAAAAAATAACTTGCCTTTTATTATTTGCTATACAAAAGAGCAAATATCAGATCTCAGGCTTTTTGTTTCAAACAAGCAAGGTGTTCTTTCTGTCGACCGAACCTTTAATTTAGGTGTTCATTATGTAACTTTATTTACATATAAAAATAGCCGCGTTTAATAAAGAGACTCAATGAACCATCCTATATTTTTAGGTTCTGTGTTTTTACATAGAAGTTCCACATAGGAAACATATAAATAATTTTTTTCACATATATCTGCAAAATTAGAAGTAAATCCTGAATATATTGATGTAAGTTTTTCTGAATCTACGTAAATCCATTGTGACGACGAAAAAGCGCTAATATAAGCTATTGATTCATCGTTTTATAACTGTAAACGTTATACATGTACAAAGCACCTAAATAATAATCTTAATTTTTGAAGTCAAGCGTAAAACCTAGTGACAGAAATGTTATTTTAAAGAAAATTTTTGAATATGGAGGTCTGATTCATGACAAGGATGAGTATGAATTTGAGAAATTGTCTTGTGAAATCCTAGAAACAATATATTATTCGTATTTCAAAAGTTATTTTTCCTATTATGTAATGCCCGAAATAAAAAGGTTTGTTAATATGTATATCCCTGAGAAACATAAATTATGTTGCTGGACAAATAAAAATGCCCAATCAATGAACCATGTTCTCAAAGTAGCCGTCGATTGGAAATCTCACATTATAATGGATTTAATTGAAAAAATATACAGAGTAACGCATTTACAATTTTTAGATTTTAAGCGAGCAATGTACAATAGTGGGAATTTTATGCTCAGCAAAGATTATAAGAGAAAAACTTACACCAATATCCAATGGTCAAGTTTTAATGAAGAAAAAAAATTTCAAAATTTCTTATCAAGATTTAGTCATCCAGAAAGTTCTTCCAGTTTTTATGGCAAATACTCAATTCCTCAAACAAGGAACATTGTTAAAAAAGCGCATCAGAAAAAAAGATCTAAAAGCAAGCGCTGTACAAAAATGTTAAAATCTCGTAATATTTATGAAGTGAAATATTAATTTTTTTATTTTAGGTAGAGGAGCATGTTATCAAAAATATCTCTGTCGAATAAATTTCAATTACTTTTATATTCACGTTTTATTATTTGTTTATGTAACTTACATTTATTATCAGTGTAAAAGTCATTGCCTCTAAATCTAATCAAAAAAATATTTAAAAAAGAACGTCTTGTCATAGGTAAAATTTAATCTATATTTTTGCATTTATATATTACATTTTATATTTTAGGTAAAGGTAACAAACTCTGAAACCATTTCTAAAAACTTTAACAGTTATTTCAAGTTGATTACAAAAAGATTATTTGCAATAAAAAACATTTTCATAAATAAATTTTTGAATTTATTTTTGAAATTTTTATTTAAATAAGTAAATATATATAAACAAAATATTTTTTTCTGAATAAATCATATTTTAAACTTTGAATCCTGTGATTTGCAGCTTTGCTTCGCACATGGGTATAACAACGTTAAGGTATTTTATAGGAATAATAATTACGATTAACCTTAGAAGGACGGAGTAGGGCTTTTTTTGGCTAGTAAATATTTAAAATTTCTTTTTCTGATAGAAAAATATAGCTAGTCGATATGCTAACTTGGTGGTATTTTATTTTTTTTAATGGGTTTTAAAGATAAAAAGAAATATAAAATTTTCACCACATGAAAAAATATTTATAGTAATTTATACGAAATTTAAAATTAAACATATAGAAGAATTTAAATAAAAACACAAGATGAAATCCTATAAATAAAATAATAAAAATAAGTTTCATAAAAAACTTATTTTTATTATAAGTTTTCAGTTTTCAATAGTTTTCACTACTATTTACAACTAGTTTTCCATCTATTTTTTTAAAATTGAGATAAATAAGTAAGAAGTCAAAGGAAAAAAAGAACATGTAAATGATAATTATAATAACTACTATCTAATTAAAAAATGAATTCCTTCATAATGTATAAATCTTGCAAATTTTCTACAATTTAATTTCATATAAAATTTAAAATTTAAGTATGCGAAACTTTTTATTAAAAAAATACGATATATAACTTAAAAAGATAAAATTTACGAACAATTTAAGATTACGAACCTCAAATACGACCCCTCTCTATAACGACTTTCCCGCTAATACGACTATATTTTCTGTGCAGGCATGAATTTACATTAAAATTACCCCTCTTATCTCGGATTCAGTCTTACGATGCAGGAATTATCAAGACGGTAAAATCTTATTATAGAAAGAAGATGTTGAGACACATTTTGTTAAAAATAGATGAAGCGGAAAACGTGTCAGAAATTGCGGCTCAGGGCAATATACTTGATGCAATAACCTAGTTGAAAGATTCATGGGATTCGGTAACACCAGTGATAATTAAAAAATGCTTTGCTATATGTGGTTTTACCTATAATGAAGTTTTACCTCAAGAAGAAAATTTTAAGTTGGATGATGATTTACTCAATTTAATGGGGTATCTCTAAACAGTAGGCACAAGCAAAATAAACTAAAAATTTATATAATTTTTATTTTATATACTTACTTATTCAATAAAATACATATTACAGTTGTCTTAGTTTAAATTTTTCATAGAATTAAAAATTTTGATAGATAAAAAATATTTTAAACTCTTTTTTTCTTAGCTACTCTTTTCGTCTTAATCCAAAAAGGCGTTTAAATTTGAAATTTAAATTTAAAGGTCACCATTAACTTTAAAATGCTTTATGGATTTAAAAATTTTTCTCTTGTGTTTTATGTTTGGTTAGAATTTTCTTCGTATTATTTTTCTTTGTCATGATTGAAATTTATGGATTAGGAATAAAAAAAAATTATTTCTTTTTATTCAAGTATATATAGAAATTATAGCACTAAAACGTGTAAGTAACTGCTGGATTTTTAAAGAAGTCTAAACAACGGTTAGACTATAAATTTGAAGAATGTATTTGGTAGGACTTATTCTAATTTTTATTGCCCTATAGGTTATAAATTCTCTATACTTTTAATTTTTTTTTAAATATATAATTTCATTCTTAGTAGATGTTCACTATATTAATCAATTCTCATCTTATACATTCAACTCACTTTTATGATGGCGCTACTTTGTTAAATTAGATTTGTGCCTTGAATTGTTAAGTTCTTCATATATTTCCAAATTATTTGCTCAATTCTCTCATTTTATCTGTTAAGTTTATTTACTTATAATGCTCCTTGCGATATTAAGAAAATTCACAAAGATTGAGGCATTTGATTGAGCCAATTTTTTACAATATTCTTTTTACTAGACTCCCAATCTTGGAGATTGCTAAATCTCTTTTGGATACTGAAACCAAAAATAAGCATACTAGAGATCCTTGATTTTGCTTTAAAATTATCCTTAAGAATTTAGATTAGGATTTGAGTGATGAATTGATACTTGACTCAATAAATAAAAATGAATACATAAAACCATTACTTGAAAAAAAAACTTTTTAGAATAGCTTTTTCCTAAAGAAATTAAATGATGAATAACAAACTTGTAGTTTTTTCCGTATATAATGATATAAAAAGTATGGAAGTAATTTGTATTTATCGTAGTGTTGTTACAAGATTTTTGATTTCTATTCATGCAAGCAATGCACAAATTGTTGAAGTTTTGTTCATACATCTTCATATTGTAGGAACAAAAGAAACGTCTATAAATTTTTCGCTGAAGGCCATAAATCTGAATCATGTACCATTTCGTCAAAGAAAGATTCCGATAAATGTATTAATTGTATATGGAAAAAATTTGTAAAGTAATCATGATGCATTCAACAAACGACTGTAAATATAGGGTTCTTTTTTTAGATTTTATTAAAAAAAATTTCATCATTTACTGTATTAAATTATGAGTATAATTTTTTATTTTATTATTTTGTATCAATATTCATATAAACCTACAGATATATTTGTTGCTCCATATATTCATTCCTCTCTCTTTAAAAATGTATAAGTTTTATTTTATTTTGTATCAATATTCATATAAACCTACATTTATATTTGTTGCTCCATATTTTCATTCCTCTCTCTTTAAAAATTTAAAAGTTTTATTTTATTATTTTGTATCAATATTCATATAAACCTACATATATATTTGTTGCTTCATATATTCATTCCTCTACTTAATCTTCTTTAATATTCTATGCATCTTCATACATTATTATATGTACTTTTTTTCTTATGTAAATCATACTTGTAACACAACTCCTCACACTAAATATTTGCCTCCTCCTACAACTCTGGTCTATGAACCCACACTTCAGATTTTATCTGTCATTCATCTTTAAACAGTTATCCTTTCAACCAAGTATATCTCATTACAACTCAGCCTCTATCAGTACCAAAGATCCCCTCTCCTACTCATCTACTCTAACTCCGTTTAATTCTTTTCATTCAAAGCATTTTTATCTTCTACATTTATTACTTCAACTTGATAAAGACTCGTGGAGTCGAAAATTTGTTTTATTTAAATAAATTTGTTTGAAACTTAACTTTTTTTATTTATCTAGTATGTAGTCTTTTTTTATAATAGGCTTAAAAAGATAACTTTGTACTTCAATCAATAACGTTATAAATTCATTTATTTAATTTAGTTTTTAATTTTGCTTTTTTCATTGATCAGTTGTATGCTTTCAATTGAAGTGACAAAAAAGTTTTTTTTAACTTGTTGCTCTCTTCGATATTAAAATAGAAAAAATTATATGTAAATGATAATAAAAAATTAGCTGGAAATATTACCTTTTATAACTGGTTTGACAGGGTTTAGATGCAAGTTTTTGGTTTTGACTGTTAATTCACCCTCTTTTGAAATAACAAAGTTTTTGTTTTTTTCTCTTACATTTTTGAAAACTTCTTCTTTCTTTTGTTCATCATATTGATTCCAAAAAAATTTTAAATCAAAAACTTTTTTGCTTCATCTATTAATTGATAGTTACCCATATCATGTATCGATTCTTTGATCATTTTTTTCTCCAAAAATGGCTTGATCATGTAAACAGGTAATTAAATCAATCAAACTCCTTGGTTCCCAGTTTATTGAAAACTTGAGAACATTATTTAAAGATTCTGATAGATTATTTTTCCAATTAGATGGTATCAAAGGGAAAAGGGATCTAGGAACAA
Organism: Nectonema munidae; assembly: GCA_030549495.1. Taxonomy (NCBI): domain Eukaryota; kingdom Metazoa; phylum Nematomorpha; class Nectonematoida; family Nectonematidae; genus Nectonema; species Nectonema munidae. The sequence continues at coordinate 792,447 of JAUIRK010000969.1, read as the reverse complement.
ACATAAACTTCTCAATCGTTGGTAAGAGTTTTTTTGACAAATAAAAACCAAATTTATCTCAAGTTTCTTTCAATGTTTTCTTTTGAATGTCTCGTATAGAGTAATATTTTGGCCTCGCCAACACAAAAATTAATTGATTTAACCAATGCATACTCTTCATCGGTTCTTATTATAAGGTTTTGTAAACTTTTACATGTAATGTATGCAAATAAAATTTGCCTTAAATAAGAGAAAAACTCGCAAAAAGTTTCAAAAGTTCAGTCAAAATGTAAAAAAACTAGCGTGGAGAAGACCACGTTTTTTGTTGTTTTTTTTAAACAATGTTTTTATCACGAAACAGAGTAAAAGTTACAAAACAAGAACTTAGGTTATAAGTCTTATCAACTCCCATAATACAGCATAAGTTTTTTTGATATAAAATACAAGATTTCTATATCATTTGCTTTTCTGTGTAACAAATAATTGTGGGATATTTATTCCCAACTTGAGACACTCGATTTATATATAAATGACCTTTTGAAGATAGAGATAACAGTTCATGTATTTCATCACTAAAGTTTTTTCGTCATTTAAGGATCAATTTTTATTCATTGGATATTTTGTATTATATATAATAGATGAATTCCATAACATATAATCTTCAATTTTCAAAGATTCACTATATATCTTTTTAGGGGGTATTTTTTTTGATAGCAAGATTTTATGTATTCAAAAGTACTATGTTCAGTCCTTATATATTCGCAACTAGGAATCTTACTATTCCCATGGGATGAAATTTTTTCTATTGGAAATTCGCCAATATATTCGTATACAAAGATGAAGATTTGACCCATTTAATTTTGGATGTTTTTCGATCCATGAGATTCTCCTTTTATATGAAGAATAACGTTTCAAAACCGAATAATATCTATGTAAATATATGATATTGATAGTAATTTTCAGATTTTTAATTATTCTAGGTGAAGACATAAAACCTTGAATATAATTTTTATCATAATTTGGATTTGATGTTACTCCAATGTTATTATCAGTCTTTTCACACTCAATAATCTTTGGTTTCTTTTCTGGGGAAAAATCGAAGACATTTGTATTTTCATTGCAAAATTTTTTTTATAATGGTTCGAATATAAGCATTCCTTTCTAATTAATGGTACAAAATGATTAGGTATAAAAGTTTTATCTTTTATACAGTGGCGGATCCAGAAATTTCTTTAGGTGGGCCGAAATCTATTTAAATTTTTGCAATTTTGCTAAAAGTCTTCAGAGAATATGACAGCTGTATTATGTCTTTTAGAATCAATAATTATCTATGTTTTCATATTTTTTACATTATTTTGCCATGAATAAATTCCAAAAATTTATTTTTTATACATGTAAGGGTATACATTAGAACGTTCAATAAGCAGTTGCCGTCGTCTTTTGTAACGAGAGGTACTAAATAATCTTTAAATCAAGTAGTTTCGATGTATATTTAATACACAAAGGAGAAACTTCTTTACGCAAAAAGATATTTTCTTTAACAAGTAATTGCATCCTTTCAATATTGTTCAGAGAATCAAAAAATTGTAATCTTTTTAACGAGCAATCAAAACCTTGGATATGATCCAAACGAAGAGATTTTAAACAAAGAAATTGGTTGTTCCAAAAATTACAACCTTCAATCATTGAAAGTTCTTGGCAATAAAAATGGTAAACTTTCTTGCATTTTGAACATTTAAAGTAATTCCTATATATTATCTTTAAACATATTTCACAAAAATGATTATCAAAAGGAAAATTTGTTCTAAAGTCAAATTATAAATTATTACATAAATAAAAACTCTAAAGAAAACCAAAACTCTTTATTATAAGCTTTAAATAAATGTAAAATATATTATCTACATAATAATAGCCACTTCTTATTTTCTGGCACAATGCTTCACACATAAGAAGAAATTTATTGTACACATGTTTGTTGTTAAATAACAATCAAAATCTATTTTAACTTATATAAAAATTGATTAACAAATTAAAAGTGAATAGGTTAAGATACATGTTTCCAAAAACTAATTATTTTCTTAAGTAATTTGATTTAATATAACTTAATTTATTATTAATAAAAGCAATGAAAGGTAGAGATAATAAATGTGTTATATATGTTTTGAAAGGGATTGCTTTGTAATGCAGTCGATAAAAATGTTTAGGGATGTTTGACTGAGAATGACAATAATGATATATTTGCATGAATATTTTTAAGGAGTGCTTGAGAATGAAGTGTATAAGACTAGTTTTAGAATGAGCTTGAATATGCGTAAAGGAGATTATAAGAGTAGCATCAGAATAACTTCATTTAGTAGACTAGAATCTCCAGAAGGGAGTTGATGAGATTGACGCAGCCAATATTGTAAATCCATGCTGTTTGAGGGGTGGAGAAAGAAATTGTGTGAAAGAGTTAAAGAGATTTGTGGCTAAAGAAGTTAAAAAATATATTTTAAATATTTTATTTTATTTGAAAAAAGGGGAAAAATATATATTATTATTCTAGGAAGATATATAGTGAATCTTTGAAAAATGAAGATTATATTTTATGGAATTCATCTATTATATATAATACAAAATATTCAATGAATAAAAATTCATCCTTAATTCTATCCCTTTTCAATCAACAACACCCTCAATCTTTAAAAATGGCGAATATTATTTACTCCTAGAGAAATATCTACAAACAGGACTTCTTATTAATTATACCTTTACTAATTATAGTTAAAATTTTTATCTTTATACCATATCACTCTCTCACACTCATTTCACATGTCTAACCCAAAACGTGCACGTCACGATGATACCCCCAACCTTACCTCTACCCAATTAATAGCAAATCTCTTCAATGAATTCATAGCAAATTCCTCTCTAAATGCAGAAGACCTTACCCTCCTTAATAATCTAAAATATGAAGTAACTCTTGCTCACTCCAACAAAATTGAACAACTCTCTCATACTCACCACCCACATACTCTACCTTGCCCCTCATTACCTACATACGCACAAGTCTCATCCATAACCACACCTAGCTTATCCAACAACATTCAGGATAGACAAAAACCCTCTCCACCTAAGTCTAAGCCATCTCTAAATAGAGAGCTTACTCTAAAAATAGCCCCCCTTACTCCCTCTGACTCTAAAGCCGAGAAAGCTGCCTTCCGACAAAAAAATAGTCAAAAACTTAGAAACCAATAAAAACAAACTTACCATCTCTAATACACGGTCTTCAAATAGTGGCACTATTTATTTCCAATTCTCTAAACCTGAAGAAAAAGCACTAGCACATCAAACTCTCCACAATAACGGCATTAAATCCGAAGATTTACCTATCCTCAAACCCCGCTTCCTACTTAGAAGCATACCTATAACCACACCACTTTCTTCTCTCTCCGAAACCATCGCTAACGAAAACTTAAACCTAAAAAATATTGGCACCCTTAATACAGTACGCCAAGCCGGTAACACAGGAACCTTCTCTTATAGTGCTATATTAGAACCTAGCAACCCTAACATTTTTAAACATCTACTTAAATCTCCTATACTCTTTGTTGACCATCACATTCTCACTCTAACCTTAGCAAAACCATTACATCGCCAATGCCAGAATTGTCTAAAACACAATCACTCAACGAACAAATGCAAAGCTGCATCACCAAATTGCGATCACTGCGGAAATCGAGGCCACTCTATATCGGAATGCATCTTCAAAAATGATTCCACAAAACTCTCATGCTTTAATTGTCACAATCACCACAACGCTACATCCAAACATTGCGAATTCCAAATTAAACACACACAACACATCCAAAATCAACATAACCTTCTAATAAGCAAATTCCTATGCTAAATTTTCTCCACATTAACATCAACCACTCTAATGCCGCTTGGACAAACCTATATAACATTCTAATTTCAAACTTTTTGATGCAATATCTATTAACGAACCATATCCAAACCTCTCTTCTATTATACCAAATTATTTACTATATCACACGTCACCTTTATCCTGTTATTCAGCATGCATCTACATAAAATCAACCGTTCACCACACACCATTACCACGATTCTCTTCCAACAATTTTACTTTGTTCTTGTTCACACCAAACCTCACCCTCTTCTTTTCGCAACTCTTTACTCTCCTCCCCTCACACCCAATAGCCATCCCCTCTGATTTCTCCCAATCACTAACACTTGCAACATCCACACTCCCGTCTACATATCATTTAATCATCTCAACTGATTGCAACGCTCGATCACACATCTGGGACCACAAAGAAAACCCACGAGGACAACAAGTCATCAATTTCTTATGTTCAAACAACCTATATCTCGCTGACAAATCTAAAAACCCTACATACCAACGCTCTTGTAACAACGAACAATACACTTCTCACATTGACCTCACAATAACCACTTCAAATACTCTCAATCTAATATCCAATTGGTCAATCTCAGACATCCCATCAGCTTCAGATCACGCCTTCATAACATTTCAACTTCACATAAACACTACAACCATCAAAAACTTTAACAACATTATAAAAAAGAACACCACTCACTGGCTTACATATCTCAACATTCTCAACAACTCACTCCCTACATTAACATCCCTCTCCTCTCCCACTTACATCGATAAAGCAGCACTATCTCTCAATGATCATGTCTCACATTCCATCTTATCCTCCACTCCTATCAACCCATTTCCTAAAAGAAAACATGCCTATTTCTGGACACCCGAGTTGAATGCAATAAAAAACAATCTAAAACGAATTATCAAAACCCTACGAAAATCCCCTACTCCCTTAATCATCTCAATCCATTCTACTGTTAAAAAAGAATACAAACAGGCAATACTTCAAGCTAAAAAGAACTCATGGGTAAAATTCACCAGCCAACACTCAAACAACCCATGGAACATCATTAATAGGCTAACCAAAAAGAAAAAACCTTCTATTCTCCCCGAAACAATACTTCCCTGCTCATCCGATCATACAACACACTACAACCCACCATTTCTATCGACAATCTTTCCCCCCGACTCTCCCTCTTCTGATCTCCCCTTTCACCACACAATTCGAGAACACTCTAAAAACATCATTCACTCCATCCAAAACCCTATTTTTCCTCCAATCACACTAAATGAATTAAACATAGCAGTAAACGCTCTTAAAACAAATGCCTCATCTAGCTACGACCATATCTCACCCAAACATATTAAAAAATCAATACACATTCTAAACAAACATTTACTCCTTATTTTCAATGCATGCCTTACTCATTCACATTTCCCCAACGTTTGGAAAATCGGCAAACTCATACTCATTCCTAAACCCAATAAAGATTCAAGCCTCATTCAAAATTGGCGACCAATCACTCTACTACCCATACTAGGCAAACTTTTCGAAAAAATCATTCGCAAACGTCTAGTCCACTACATCCTATCCCGTAACCTCATTCATCACACACAATTTGCATACCTTCCCAACAAAAATACGGAAACAGCACTATCGCGTCTAACCACCTACCTTGACTCTTCTCTTTCTACTCAGAAAATTTCTTCTACAATCTTCTTAGACATAAACAACGCTTTCAACTCAGCCTGGCATCCTGCCATCATCACTAACCTTGCACACAAATCATTTCCTCCTTACATCATCAAATTTATAAGCTCATACCTTTCAAACCGCTGTCTCATTTTCCGACATCGCGCTTCCCTTTGCATCCATAAGCTAACCCTCTCGACTCCCCAAGGAGGATGTCTTTCTGATATCCTCTGGCTAGTTCTCATAGACCCGCTTCTCGATCTAATCCACACCAACACTGATTTCTCCCAATGTTTTTCAGACGACATATTATTCACCTTCACCAGCAACTCTCAACAAGAAAACCTCACCAAATCCTCTTCATTTCTACTAAGGCTACAAGAAAGAGCAAACACACATAAGATATTCTTTAACTCCAGCAAAACAAACCTCATTCACTTTACACGCAGACGCATAGAACATTTACCCCTTCATTTAAATACCTCTACTTCTATAACTGCATCAAAGACTATCAAATATCTAGGACTAAACCTTCAGTCCAACCTAAAATTTTCAATACACTTTAAAAAAATATACCAAAAACTCTCAGTCACCCTTTTTTCACTTAAAAGCGCTATCTCTTATAAATGGGGCCTCCGTCCTAAACACACCAAATACATATACATATCCTTAATCCTACCAGTAATTCAATACGGAATTCTTTCCTGGGGCATCTCCTTAAAACACCCCACAACCATACATTTTCTTAACAAGATATACCGTCTCTGTCTACTTTGCATCACCAACGCATATTGTACTACTTCCACACAATGCCTAGAAATTCTAACTCACACCCTACCATTACAACTCCAACTTAAAAAAACTATTATTAAGCGCTTCATCTTGACATACAACAACTTAATTCCCCCATTTCATCCGATCACACCCCACCACAATACTCCATCCTATTCTTTCTACTCACATCTATTAGCAAAATACGCTCCAAATATTGCTAACTACCTAGTTCATCCCTCGATACACCCATCTCTTTTAACTCACCCATCTGCACAAAACCCTCTCAAAACATCTATATGCAAAAACAAATTTTTTGCAAAACAATCAATTTCATACCTTCGCTCTACTTCTTCGCCAACCTCCCTACGCATCTTCACAGACGCCTCAAAGAAGTCCCTAAGTACCTCCTTTGCTTACGCCTTCTTTAAAGGCTCTTCCACTAGCCCCTTTTACACCCATCGATCCCAATTAAATACTCTACTCTCAATCCTCGAATGCGAAATCTTTAGCCTTTTACACGCCTGCACTATGATCACTAACAACATTAACCACTTTCTTCCCCACTTTACTACCATCCATTTCTATACCGATGCACAAAACATAATCCACGATCTCTCTCTATCACACAACATCCCATTTCCCTCCTTTCAACTCGCCTCCTCCCTAATCAATCTTACAAAACATTTTCACATACACCTATGTTGGTGCCCTGCTCATCAAAACATACCAGAAAACTCCCTCGTAGACTACTTAGCCTCAAACTTACACCTAACCTCCCACATTTCTCTCAACTCCCTACCGCTCAAAACCTTTCTAACACACATTCACTTATCCACTCTAGAAGAATGGCAGATGTCCATATCTTCATCTCAAAATGCACTAATCTCCTCTTTACCACACATTAGCACAATTCACACAACTTTCAAAAACAAAAAATTTACACCACCTCGTTCAACCATTCGTTGGCTATCAGGCCATTGCCCATGCAAAGCATATCTTTTCCGAATTAAAGTAAGCGAAAATCCATACTGTCGTTTCGGATGCGACACAATAGAAACGCCATACCACCTCATATTCACATGTCAAATCTTCTCTCATCATCGCCAAGATCTTCTATTTCGCTGCCTTTCTTTACTTAACAGATCTCCAACAACACTCTCAGATCTTCTGTTACATCCAACACTACTAAAATCCCTAGCAACCCTCATTGACACCATTGAAACAACTCTCACCACCGTCGATAACCCTATAACAAACTAATCTGCTTTTCTCTTCTACTTTTAGGACAACCTATCTCTACCAACATCTGCATCTTCCTTAACCAACTCTCAAGCTTACGCGAGCATATCAGCTCACGCTGGAAAGTGCTTTGAAATCTACCTACCTACCTACCTACCTACCTACCTTAATTCTATTTAAAATATTTTTTAACTTCTTTAGCCTTATTTCTTAGTGAGGGGATACATCCCCCCCACTGGTGATATAGAAGAAAGGATTTTATTATTTGATTTTAAATCATCTATTTTGATATTAAATCATGAAAAGATAAGCACCAGAGAAAATTCAGAAAATTTTCTAGACGTCTGGTCACCTTAACTATGCGCTTGATCTTGAAAATTTATAAGAATTTAATTAAATTTTTAGAGTATTAATATATAGTACATATAAATAAAAATAAGCAAAAATTTAACCTACAAAAAAAATAAGTAAAAAAAAATGAAGAGATTTTACACATGAAATTTTTTTGAAAATTTTTTAGATTATTTATGTTGTTTTTTAATGAGTTTAGAGGGGCAGCATGTTACAAGGAATTAAATATTAATGTGAAGTTTTCGTTGAGTACTTTTATTTAACTAAACGAGAGTTTGTTTATGATAGGGTATGTTTTATTTCAATTTGATATGCAAAAATACGCTTGTGTCATATCTAGCAATAGCAAACATTATTACTAAATGAATTATTATTAAAGTTAATAATATTTAATTTTTTAATGATATAAATACTTATCAAATATAAAACTAATATTTAACTTTTTTTAGAATTTTTTTTCGAATTTCTTTTTATATTTTCGTACTAATAATTCCTTTTTTTAATGTCTATAAATTAAAAATTCATAATCTCCTATTTGAAATATTTTCTTATAAGTAATAGTATTTTATAAATTCAAAAGATATACTCTTTGGTTTATGACTTAGTTTAAATTTAAATTACCGAATATTCAATACCTAAATGTTTTTTTTATGATATTTATATTTTTTTAATTAATTTATAATTTAAAACCTTATCAAATAATTGAATTGTATACTTTATATATTTAAAATTCTGTGCACTTAGTTTTAGCATGTTTTTTCTAATAATAAACCTAAACAATTTCATTGCAAAATTTCTTGTCTTATAACTTTTAGATTATCCAATCGAAAAGTTTACATGTTCGAAGAATTATTTAACTACAGTGGCGTAGCCAAAAAATGGAAGTTGGGGGGCATGCAAGGAATTTAGGGGGGCAAGCATATTGGAAATAAAATTATTTGGGGGGGGGGGGCAGAAAAGGTATTTTGGGGGGGGGGGGGGGGGCACTGTCCCCTCTGGCTACGCCACTGTTTAACTATTTAAGAGTATTTCATAACTTATTAGTAACTTCATTGCTTTGTTTATGGATTTTTTTCTTTTCCTCAACCATTTTTTTTTGAATTAAACTTATGTTGTACGTTAGTATTATGTTTTTTATTATATGTACATGTCTTGTCAAAAAGATATTCGATAATTAGAAATAATATTGAGTCATGAAAACTTTTTCCCTTCCTAAAATAAAAAAATTTTTGTTTTTCATGTGCTAAAAAATAAGGTTAGTTAAAAAAGTTTATTGTTCTAGCCTCACTCAGAAAATTTATTAGCTATAGTATTTGACTCAATGGCACATATTAAAGTAAGAATAAAATAATTTAATTATTTTAATTGTGGTTGTATTAATTTTTTGCTAATTTTACGATTTTCGCCAATATATTTCTCTTCTATTCAATTTAGAAAAAAATCCCTATTTCTTTTTTTACTTAAAATCTTCTCCTTAAGGAGCGTTCACAAATGATGTTAACCAAATTTTGGTTATTTTTCGACCCCCACTTCTCCACTTTTTAATATATCTTCTCTTATTAACCCTATTTTAGGGAATGAATATGATGGATCCTAAAAATATAATATGAAGTTTAGTAAAAAATATTTTTTGTAATCCTTTTTTGACTTTTTTTGAATAACAAATTAATATCTAATGATAATTTCAATTTTGTTTGGAGAGTGCAAGAATACTTAAAAAGGCTCTTAATATACCTTTTCATTAAGTGATTCTAGTAATTTGTTTTTCTAAACAATGTAAAGACATTTTATATTTGACCAGATATTTTTTATGGCAACAAAGATAGGGGAACAAAATATCTGCATATGAAACCCGTATATACCTGCATTTCAGTTAAATTGATCAATTATTTTTCACAATTCATATATAATTTTATAAATAATTTACAAGCGTATAATCTATCAAAAGGAGTAATTACTCTAACCTACTTTTTACTTTTAGATTAATTCCAAACTAAGCAAGTTTTTAGTATTATAACCTCGGTGAGTTATAATAACTTCATGATGTTATATGATGATAAGTTATCCCCTACAGGGGCGCACATCCGGGGGGGGGGCGAAAATGACTTTCTATAAGTAAGAGTTGCTGCTTGTTTATAAAACATGTATGATGATCGCATTTTTCCTATCGAACATATTTTACAGACGATACGTGAGAGCTATATAATAATAATCCATTGCTTCAATATGCACACAATAAGTAAGCAATGTTTATCACAATGTCTCCTCTTTGTAGTATTTTTGAGCAAACACATGTTGATGATCCACTAGATTTTCTCATTTTCTGTCACAGTGATTCTATTTCTCTTTCTCTCTCCTCTGTTTTTCTCTTCCGCTTTCTCTGCTAAAACTCACTCAAGTTCATTCAAGCTCTCTTCTTTCATTCAAGCCCTCTTCTCTCCAGTGACGTAGCTAGGCTGGGGCATGAGGGGCCGTGCCCACACTCTTATGTACCGCATGGTGCCACTATGCATCTCATGCGATATCAGTTTTTGAAAATTTCTCCAATGAAAGGATCAAGAAAGTATAAATAATGTTGCGCAAGTTTTTTGTTTTTAAATTGTGCCCCTTCTATCAACTTTTTTTTGGCTACACCATTGCTTCTGTCTAATTTGCATTTAGAGTTAAATTAAAATAGTTTTCAATCGTTACAATTTTATATCAATAAATATTGTTAGACTCGCGCTAAGAATTTTATTTCAAGTCACTTAATCTTTATCACTACGTTTGCTACATTTTGTAACATTTGAAAACTTTAATTTTTTCAAGTCAAGAAATTTTTTTCAATAGTTATTTGGGAATGAATATTTTGATTATCTATTCAGTTTAAAAGCAAGAATAGTCTATTTGCTTAATATTTTAGCAGAGATATTTTTTATAATGTTCGATTGTTAAATTTTATAAGTAACACTGTACATAATCAAATCACTTTTTTTAAAAAAAATTGTTATATAATATCGAAACAAAATGTTTCAGTTGTTAAAAATGTACTTGATCTATTTATGACAGCTGTCAGAATTTTATTTATAGACAAATATTAAAAAAAACGCAATGATTTTCTTTTCTCGTATACTTTGATTTATGTTAGTTTGGTCCTCGGACATTTCGCCCCATTATTTTCATAAGACAGTTCGTCCCATGGACAATTCTAAAAAATTAAGAGATAAATTGATTATTTTGAAATAATTTAATAGAGATAAAATAAACAAGAATATAAATTTTTTTAATAATTTTACACATATAATAAGCAAAGTTGGATGAACTAATAAACTAAGACACTTTGTCAGGGGGCAAATTGTATATGGGGCGAAATGTCTATCGACCGTTATTTAAATAATTTTTTAATTATAAGGGCTAGCTACTTAAATGTTGGCTTTTGCTGCTTATAAAAACTTGAAAATATCAAATAAACTCTAATTCTTTATGCCTCCTATTATTTTGAAATTATTCTGAGAACAGACGGTTCCATTTTAAAATAGTGAAAATTGCTTTATTAGTTTATTTTGTTTCCTTTCTCTCTTATGTTAATTATGTAGCAAATTTTTCAATTTTGAGTAAAAGGTAAGGTGCAACGGATGTATTTTCATTGACCATGCACTGATGTACCGCTTATGTCAAACTATGAACAAATTCGTATCGATGAGTAATCGAATTCAGAGGCTTCCGTGCTATGTCCATCATCTCAACCAACCTGCCATGCCACCCATAGAGTATGCTGTAGATAGGGTTGCACACGGCAACGGACAACGTTCGAGTACGTCCGTTGCCGTTCGTTCGTTTGTCCGTTCGAACCAATAATTGAAAATCTTTGGTAACGGACAAAAACGAACAAATTGTAAAAATAAAATTTATTAATAATATAAGGACTCATGAAATAAACTTAATGTTATCATGAATTAATGTTAACATTTCAACGTTATCATCCTTCAACCTCGCTCTTCTTGAAGTCACAGTTGCACCTGTTCGTGAAAACAAACGTTCTGATGACACGCTTGTAGAAACAGCGGACATCCACTTTCGACTCAGCCAAGCCAATACAGGAAAAGTATCGTGATTGGCGTTCCACCATTGAAGCGGATCAAGTATTTTTGATTGCTTGCATAGCGATAAATATTTTTCCAGTTCAATTTCATCGGAACAATCTTCCTTCATCATTTCATCGCTTCCTGGTGTGGAGAAAATGTCTCCAAGCAAGGCGTTATTTGTCCTTGAAGGACCGGCATCATCACGATACTTATGTTTCTCCACATGAAGAAGTTGTGGTGTGACACTTTTCATTTGATTTAGAAGCTCTTCTTTTGCGGTGTAGCGCTCTTCTATAGAAAAGCCATTCATCCCTGTTAGTCTTGGATCCAGCTATATTGTCCAGAGCAGCGAAATCTGTAACCCTTGAAAACGGCTTGTAAATTCATTTAAAACTTCTCTCTGGAATGCTTCTACCGTATCATCAGCATCCTCGTACCAAACAGTGCGGGAAACTCCCTGTAAAAATTTGTATTCAATCAAATGAATCTTGATCATTCTTAATACTGGCAGCGTTAAGGACCACGTCGGATAATTTTCCCCCGACAACGCTTCTGTTGCTTCATCAAAGCGTTGTAAAATACAGCAAACATTTTCTAATAGAAACCACTGCTTATGTGTGATTTGTATAATTTTGACGCAGTTTGAAAAAGCTGCACGACCTTCTTCCGTCTGGATAAATGAACAGAACGCATCCAAATGCAATCTAATGTCCAAGCATACTTTTAACATGTGTACAGTTGAATTCCAACGAGTAATAACATCTAACGGAATCTTCTTCGGTGGCTGATTTTTCCGTTCCATGAATTTTTTCAACCATTGAAATCCAATTATGCTACTACTGAAATATTTAGCATATTCTTGGAGTATTTCAATAGCGTCTGCAATCTCCTTTAAACATTTGGAAACAATGTCGGTAGCTGTTTTACTCTCACCCTTCCACCGAATAAAATTTTACACAATCAAACTTAGAAAATGAGCAACACAACCTTGGTGATTTACACCCAATTCTCGCGCTGATTTTGCTGCATTGGATGCGTTATCAGTGACATAAACAACCATATTCTCTAAGGACATGTTTGCTATCCTCTACCGACTGCTTCACGATGTTTGCAATTTCGGAACCGGTGTGTCTTACTTCACTGAACGGAGCACATCTCAACGTAACGATTTTCATAACAAAATCCTCAGTGATGTAATGAAGCATCAACGAAATATATGCTTCAGATGTTCTTGATGTCCAAATATCACTTGTAAGTGAATAATAATCACATTCTTTTTGGATCATGGACTTGATGTAAAAAGCGTATCTGCAAATGTACTGCGCCTTGTTATTGTTGTATGAGAAGGCAGCGTGTATTTTTGTTCCAATGCATTTAAAAAATTGCTGTATTCAATGAATCCTGGATCTTCAACAATTGACAAAGGCCGGTAGGATTTAGCGATCCATTTCAAAAGAAGAAAATGACCTTTTTGAGCCGATAATTCATTCACTGGCTTCAATTTCTTGAACGCTTTTTGAATTGTTTGCTGTTGGAAGCTGCACTTTTTTGTTGAGGAATTAGTGCCCAGATCTTCTGAATGATTTTGTTCCATGTGTCGCAATATTTGCTTTGAAGTACCCACGGAATAATTGATTGTTTTTTGGCACTTCCACTTCTTTTTCTCATCGGTTGGAGCCAAAAGTTTGATAAACTGCCACAATTCTCGTCTTTGTTGCCCCTCTGGATCGAACAAACGATTAACTATTTCTTCATCCTTGGTTATTTTAACGATACTCATTAGTTTAGGTATAAATCAATATGAAAGTTAGATGTTAATCGATGCAGAAGTTTGGTGTGAAAAATGACAAATGGTCTCAATGACAATCTTCAACTTTGCATGAATAGAAAAACACATCTGAAATAAAACAGCATTGTGATTGTCAATGTATGCTGGTTATATATGCCAACATTTTAGAGTTTGTGTGTGTATGTGTTTGTTGTGTGAGTGTGCGTGTGAGTGAATGAGTCTGTCTCCGTATGTAAGATTCACTAGTATATGATGTTCGCTTGTGTCCGTTATTGTTCGTGTCCGTTCGACTATAGCTTGAGTTTGTTCGTGTTCGTTCGAACCAAATTTTCGTGTCTGTGTGCAACACTAGCTGTAGGGGATACGTCAAATTAGTTTTCAAAAAACTTAAGTTATGCTCTAAAATTTTTTTAGCTTTTGTTGAAGCTCTATAACTTTTTCTGATAGACTTTTTTTCCTTAAAAGTTATTATAAAAGGCAAATCATTGCAAAATGTTAACAGTTATTTTACTTTTTGTAGCTTGTATCAATTTAGCTTTTAAACTATTTTTGAATGATGCTGAGTAAAATGAAAAAATGCGATCTTAATTTTTTGTTTGCACAATTATAACTTTGTTTTATACCCTTGCCCCTGAATCAATCACATTTTTTCATATAAACATCGCAGGGTGTCTAGTAGACTCTTTGCCTTTGACTACATTCACTCATATAAAACTATCCAACCTTCAGTTATTTGTTTTCTCTATGAATCAAATATCCTTTCATCAATTCCTGTAATGTGCCTGGTAGACTACTTCATTTTTCAAATGAAAAGCCTATTCCACCCCCTAACATTTTTGGATTTTTTTAAACTAGTGTATATTCGATGGTTGTAGGTAAAAATGCCCCCAGAAAAAATACTCCCGGAAAAAATGCCCCCAATTAAAAAGTAGGAAAAATGCCCCCTAATTTTTGATTTTCAGGATTTTTTTAATTATATAAATATTTTTATTTAGTACCGTTTTGAAAGGTAAAATTTCTTAATCTATAAGGTTTTTTCTTTATAAAGTTCTTTAAAACAATAGCAAAGGTGCAGATTTTTTGGGAATGTGTTCTTAAAATCAGTTAAAATACAAATTATATTTAGAAAGTGTTCTGATACACACAAAGTCCAAAAATATTTGCTGTTTTATAAAAAAAAAATTTGTATTTAAAAAATTGTCGTATGGTGAGTTTTTTAGTTTACTTTAATTAAATTTTAAATGTTTTAGTGAAAAGTTAACTTTTTTTTTTTACAAAAAATCTTTATTTGACATATCTTTTTTAAAAATTTTAATTAATAATTTTTTGAAATTTTTTGTGTTGGGGCATTTTTACTGGGGGCATTTTTTCTTACTTTTTAATTGGGGGCATTTTTTCCTACTTTTTAATTGGGGGCATTTTTTCTGCGCACTATATTCGATATGCAAATTTAATTAAAATATTTTCGCTGGAAGTATAGTATTTAAATTCACCGATTTTGTAAAAAAAATTATAAAGTAGTCCTTTTAATTTATGACTTTAGGTATGCGCTGAATACACTCTATTTTAAAGGATTGCTTGAATATTTGGTCTCCCGTGGTATTTCCAGACCATTATTTTTATTGCAAGAAAAAAATTTCGCCTCCCCCCCCCCCATTAATTTTGAGGATGTGCGCCCCTGATCCCCTAATATATAATAAAAAAAAATCGATTTTACATAAATTAAACAAAAGTTTATTTGTTAATTTTTCACAACAAAAAGGATATACATTTCCGCAAAAAAATTATTTACAAATTATAAAAATGAAAAACAAAATTTTTGACGTTTTTTGATTTTTTTTAATTGATCTTTGAGATGCTTGTAATTTCTTCCTGAAATGAGTTTTGTACATTTTATTCATCGCTTAGCTGATTCCGTTTCTTCAAATAAACGTTAAAGCTACAATTTTGGAACCCAGAACAATAGATTATCTATTTTCGATCTTAATTTGCTTGAAAGTCCGAAAGTGGGTTTCGACTTTATGTAAGGGAAAAGTGTTTGATTTCAAAAGAGAACGGGTCAATTTTTGTCAGATCAGTTTTATTTTTTAAACCAAAACAGTTCCACCATTAACTTTTGCTTTATCTAACAAAACTCCAAGCCTTGACAGTCCACTTTTTACTTTTTCTGGCCGAAAGACTATAACTTCCCAGGGGCGTACATCCTCAAAATTATTGGGGAGGGGGGGGGGGGGGATTTTTCTTATAAAACTATTTACGCCTGGCTTCTTGATTTAATTCTAAAGTCATTTTACTAAGGATTTACTCCAATGCTGTAAATGCCGGGAACCAAAATTGTTAGAGGCAATGACAAATATTACAAGTTATACTGGAGCGGAAAGAATAACAAAAAGGAGGAGTTGGATTTATGGTAAGCATGTAATGGGCGTAAAAAGTTATAGCTATGGAACGTGTGAGTGATAGGATAATAACTATGGAAGTTGCTGTTGGAGAAGAGATTGTGACAATGCTATCTGTTTACGCGCCACGGAGCCGTCTGGAAAGAGAAGAAAAAGAGGCTTTTTACGCTAGTTTGAGTAGAGAGATGCTGAAGGTGAAGGGAAGTGTGTCATATTAGGTGACTTTAATGGACATGGAAAAGATTGTGACGATTATGGAGATGTACATGGTGGTTTCAGCTTTGGAACAAGAAATGCTGACGGAGAAAGATTGCTGGATTTTGCTGATAGCTTCCAATTGAAGATTGCCAACACCTGGTTTAAGAAAGATGTGGAAAAATTGATTACCTATGAGTCTGGGTGTCATAAAACAGTGATTGACTATATCCTTGTCAGAAAAAATGAAAAAGTCAAAAACATTAAAGCTATCCCAGGTGAAATGATCCTGTCACAACACCGCCTTTTGATATAGGAAGCATTCAAAAAATGAAAAGAAGTGTGATTAAGACATGGATGTTGAAAGATGCTAAAGTACAAGAAGCGATGATTGAAAGGGCCAAATGTTGCGTTGACAAAAGTGCTGAATGAGATCAAATCATAGGCGAAGTATCAAAAATAATGAAAGAAGTTTGTGGAAAATCAAAAAAATGTGTAAGGAAAGCAACGTGGTGGTGGAATCGAGAGAATGTTCAAAACGCTGTGAAAGAAAAGAAGGAAAAATATCTTTTATGGAGGAAATTGCAAAAGCGATGCACGATGAAGCCAGTGACGAAGCAAAACAGATTGAAGAGATGAAAATGGAAAATAGGATGAGACATGTGTTTCGCATGGCCAGAACAAGCGATATAGACAAAAGAGATGTTATAGGAAATCCCTGCATGAAAAATCAAAGTGGTGAATTGAAGTTACGCTTGCCTGATAGGTTGGATCTATGGAAAGATTATTGTGAAGATCTGTTGAATACAGAACATGTATGGAACAAAAAGTTGCAAGCTGAGCCAAATGACCCGTATATAAAATTTCTTTCGATGAAGTTGTACAAGCTTTGTTGAAAATGAAGAAGAATAAAGCACCCGGCCCGAGTGGTGTACCGATAGAAGCTCTACAGCTGTGCAAATTAGAAAATGAACTGGCCAGAGTAGGTAATGATATGATACAAGGAATAAGGATGCCAGAAAGTTGGAGAAAAAGCTTTTTGATACCAATATAGAAGGGCAAATGCGATCACAAAGAGTGCCATAATTACAGAAGCATCAAATTGATCGAACACTCAATGAAAGTGATAGAGCGAGTTTTTGAGAAAATAATAAGAAGCAGAGTCAACATCAGCGAGACTCAAATGGGGTTCATGCCCGACAAAAGTACCATTGATGCTATTTTTGGCGTTCCTCAGCTGATGGAAATGCATATAAACGTGGAGAAGGAGTTGTTCATACTGTTCTTAGATCTTGAGAAAGCCTTTGATCGTATTCCTAGACAGGTAATTTGGTGGGCATTAAGGAAGAAAGGCGTAATGGAATGTGAAATTAAAGCTGTGATGGAAATGTATAGACAGACTGAAACTGCAGTACAAATCGAAGGAGAAATCAGGGTGGTTCGAACTTAAAGTTGCAGTGCACCAGGGCCGCGTTCTCAGTCCACTTCTTTTCACGATTGTGATGGATGCACTGGCAGAAAACATATCCAAGAACATGAGAGAAATTCTTTACGCTGATGATTTGATATTGATTGACAGCAGTTGGGAAGACGTTGAAAACAAGTACAGTTGTTGGAAAGAAACCTTAGAAAGCAAAGGTTTGAAGGTAAATATTGCAAAAACGAAAGCAATGAACGTCGTCACAAGAAAATGTTTTGACTCAGTAAGTGCTATCGATCCGTGTTGTGTGTGTGGAAGCAGAGTAGTTAGGAATGCTATTCAATGCGTGAAATGCGAATTATGGGTTCATTAGAGATGTTCAGGCTTATCTGTTCCATTGAGCAGAGCGAAAAATTTCATATGTCCCAGTTGTAAGATAAATCATGAAATTGTGCAAGATCAAGGCTTCGTTAAACAATGTGAAGATGAATTCAAAGTAGTAAAGGAGTTTTGTTATTTGGGTGATGTTCTAACAAGAGATGGCGAAATTGAAAAAACGGTGATGTCAAGAATTAGAGCTGGTTGGAAAAAGTTTAATGATATTGCTAGCGTACTGTGCGCCAGAGTTTTGCCATTGAAGTTAAAAGGAAGACTATACAAATCGTGTGTAAGGAGTGTTATGTGTTATGGAGCAGAGTGTTGGCCAATGAAGAAGGTTGAAGTGAGACGCATGCAGTCTGCTGAGATGAAGATGTTACGAATGATGTGTGGCAAAACTCTACTGGACAAAGCGCGAAGCAAAGAGATTAGAAGAATGACAGGGGTGGAAGATATAGAGCAGTATTTGGAAGAGCATAGACTCCGTTGTCTAGGACACTTAGAGAGAATGGATTCATACTAACGAAGAGACTATGGGATGAAAACATCACTGGACAAGCGAGGAGGGGAAGACCGAAAAAAAGATGGGAAGATGCTGTTAAAGAAGACATGAAGAAAAGGAACCTGAAGATTGAAGATGCTGACATGAAACGAAGATGGAGACGTCGCTGCAAATTCAAGGTCGACCTTGGCTCGCCAGGACAAAGACCTGCACATTAGAGCGAATGGATGATGATGAGTCCTTGTAAGTGTTTTTTAACCTTCGGCAAATGTTGGATCTTCTGTATACTTTTCTGAGATGAGAAAAAATCTGTAAATAGAGTTAGAACCACTTTCACTTAATGAAAATTCTGAATCGAAAATTTTTCTATCATCAAACAACTGAAATATGTTAGTAGAACATTGAAGCACTTGGATGGATAATAATTCATGTAAAAACCCTTCACTCTTTATTTTCTTCTGGTTTTTACCAGAAGGTGTTTAAATTTTTTACATAAAAAAAACCAAAAAAAAAGGTTTTTAAACTTCAAAGAATAAACTATAAAGGTATGCAAAAGATAAACTTTTGAAAATAAGGCTATAAGTGAGAAAATGTTAGAAACTGGAAAGGTGATAATCTTGTTTGAAAGTGTAATGAATGACAATGGCAAAATGAAATAACATGAACAAATCAACAGCTCATCAATTTGTATCAAATTGTTACGAAAATTGATGATTATTTCATCTAATTGTTGAACAAAAATAGAAACCGATAGCATATGCTATGATGATGTATTATATATGAACATATAATGTAATAAAGTCAAACAAGATTTTGCCCTCATCATCAATAGTTGTTCTTTGTTGTCACCGCTGTAGAGAAATTGCATGTTTTCTTTCCTGTTCAAAATTTTTTTCCATTGAATTTCAAATAAATTTTTCCATGACTACAAATTATGTGTATAATTAATTTCTTTTTGTAGGAAGACCAACCATTCGGCATTCTCAAATAGGGTATTGTATGCGTATCTTATCACTCATTTTGATTTTTGTGATTTTCTGCATAATTGGTCTCTTTTTGTATAAATCAAGTTTAAGCAATCGATTGAGCATACTTAAAATCTCTAGTGTATATTTGTTTTACATAATAATTTTCAATTTTTTTGACAGATGCTGTCATTCTTAATTGATTTTCAACATAATTGGTCTCTAAAATTGTTTATCGTCGTTCAAAAAAACTTTTCCCTCAAATTTTAAGAGGGAGGGGCAGATTCTGCTGCTACCAGTTTTTCTTATTTTTAAAGCCTGCCTTAAATAGCGTTAAATATTAACTATCGTGAACCTCTTTCCCTCCCCCTATTTTTGGTTGACATAATTTGTGAAAGAAAAAAGTTTGGCTTTTATTCTTTTATTATCTTTATTCAGATATAGTTTGAAAATTTGTAAATTAGAGCTAAGAAACGCTATTCTCGTTAGATTTTTAGGAACTAACATTTTTTGAAACTTGATATTTATATAAAATTAGGTTCAAACAAAAATCATGTACTATACTCACCATTTAAAATAATAATTTGCTCGATTAACTATTGAACTTGTTAAGAAGACCCTGGGAACAAATAGAATTTTATTAACACTTAGAACATTAGAGCTAAGAAACGCTATTCTCGTTAGATTTTTAGGAACTAACATTTTTTGAAACTTGATATTTATATAAAATTAGGTTTAAACAAAAATCATGTACTATATTACTCGCCATTTAAAATAATAATTTGCTCGATTAACTATTGAACTTGTTAAGAAGACCCTGGGAACAAAGAGAATTTTATTAACACTTAGAACAAAGGTTACAAACTGGAAAGTTAACAATAGACTAAAGACAAGATTTCATTTATGGGATAAGTTTTTTCTTCTATATTTCTTATTTCAAAAAATTAAAATTTGGAATGTTATGAGAATGTTTCTTAAATAGATGAGTCGGAATTGTATGAATTGTAAGCCAAATGTTTCAGAAGAATGCGGCAATCTATAAGTGTTTTCCTCGCTAAATCTATGTATATCAGTAGACAAAATACCGTATGCTTCACACTCGTATACGTCTAAATATCAAAATGCAAATATGTCAACAGTTATGTGATTCATTAGTTTGTTAATTTTATTAATCGTCTAGTTAGAGAGTTATAGGATAATTTATTTAGCTAGTTTATTAGATAGTCAGTTAGTTCATTTGGTTTCATGTTTTATGCCAGCTAAAACATGCTAGAATGATCGATATGGCAAAAGAAGTTTTCAATATCTTTCTCTGCTATATAAAATATAGGTATGTTTTCGCTCATTTCATGTACAAGCTCTCTTAATTTTATTCTTTCATGTATAATTTAATAAAGTTATAGTAACTCAAACCATTATATTTTGATGGGTTTTTTAAATTAGTAAAACAGATTTCATTTTTACCTGGAATGTTTTCTTCTTACAAGAACGACAGAAACTGGCCTAAAAAGATATAAAATAAATTGACCTTTTTTTAGTTATTGTTATTGCATCCAAGGAGAGAATAATGTTCCTTAATTGGACTATAATTATAATTTTAATAATCATGCCTTTTATATTCTTTAATTTCTGAATTATAATAAAAAATATATTACACAAAATATTTTCATCATTAAATGAAAATTATATATTATCAAAAATTTATTAGTACAAGATAAAGACCATAATTCTCATAATCTTTTTTAGGAAAATACTTTATATGATTTTTAATTTAGACAATATATTGATAGAATAAAAATAAATAATTCGTTGTAGGTGAAAAAAGCCCTCTTATTTTTGGGACGTTGGACAACACCAGTAAAAATAAAAAATTTAAAAACTTTATTGAAAAATGTTTACAATTAATTTTTTTATGGAAGTTTTTAAAGCACAGATCCTGAAGAGGAATCTCACATCTCCTGCGGATTTTTCGTACAGCGTCTTTGAGTTTGTATTACCTTTACGAAATAATTTTCTTTATCATACTTCAAATCTTCACTGACTCTTCCTTTCAAAAGCTTTGATCTCTGTGGACCAGGTCTTTTGTGATTGGACATGAAAACTTTTGAAATGAGAGCTAAAGTAATTCTTGTTCCTAGTAAAGTTATTTGGTTTTCTACATTTAGAAGATTGTTGAGTTTCAAGCAATTTATTACAACGATATCCAGTATTTGTGTGAAAATAGGAAACCATAGTTTTTCTCTAATTCTTGTTCTTTATAAAGAAACTTGCTTATCACGTAAATCAAAGTCTCCCATGTAAGTATTATATTCATATACAACTTTCGGAATTTGAACGTTTGTCTTTTTTCAATTATACGAATTGCATTACCCATTGCAAAAACGCTTCTGTAGTTTATAGCAATAGACGCATGAGTATTATAATTCAATTTTACTATACAAGTTCTGTTTGTATGATCAAATCTATAATCAAGAAAACCTCTTGTTTTTTTCTTCATTTATTTAGAAAAAATAAGTGACCGTTTTTAGTACGATTTTACCTGTTGGCTTATATTTCTATCGCTCAAAAGTTCTATAATTTCTATGCTCGTGAAAAAAATTATGAAAGAATATTTCATAATTTGTACATGCATCTTTATGTATAACAGATATCAAATGTTTTATAACTCTTACTCCGAGAAGATCAAAATCATTAAACTCAGTAAAAATTGTATAAGTATCGTTTTCAATTGCAAAAACACCAAAATTTGTAACCAAATTTTAGTTAGCCTTTCATATACATTTTTGGGAATGCATTCCCTAATATCTGATCACCATTTCATCTATAGATAAATGTTAATCAAAATACCAAATTAAAAAATTCTTATTCAAAAAGGCTAAATATGTTCGAAGCTTATACATTTTTATCTAATTTTGATTTAAGTTAATTCAGATAAAAATGTTTTTATATAAATATAATATAAGAAAAAAGATGTTATAAATATAAAATAATTTATATTTTATTTATAAAAAAATATACGTATAATTTTACTTATAAATATATTTTTTATGTTTTAGCAAATGTCCCATTTTTCGGACAAAAGGTCAATCATCTTTTCAACTTTTAATAATCATTATTGAAGATAATTTTAAAGTATAAAAAATATTGTTTTTTTCAAAACTTCAACAAAAACAATAAACTGTAGTATTTTTTAAATTTTTTCCTCAACTGAAATACTTTTTAAGATTAAAATTTTTTATATGCTTAAAATATTATAAAAACAATATATACACCAAAACTGTAAAAAATGAATACAATTCATTATTTTAGATTAAAATAGCATCCCATTAAAGGGACATTGCCCTACGTGACCTAATGGAAAATTTACATTATTGACTTATAAACGTTTTTCAATAGAAGTCAAAAATTCATCATACTTATTTAAACTTGGTTGAGTGTTAAATGCATACAAAATGAACTTTATTAAATATAATATAAAAAAAATTAAAATTAAAAATTTATATTTTTAAAAAATATAATTTTCTTAAAATATATTTTTATGTTTAAATCCCATTTTTCACAAATCAATCATCTTTTCAACTTTTAATAATCATTATTGAAGATAATTTTAAATATTTTTTCAAAACTTCAACAAAACAATAAACTGTATATTTTTTAAATTTTTTCCTCAACTAAATACTTTTTAAGATTAAAATTTTTTATATGCTTAAAATATTATAAACAATATATACACCAAAACTGTAAAAAATGAATACAATTCATTATTTTAGATAAATACATCCCATTAAAGGACATTGCCCTACGGACCTAATGAAAATACATTATTACTTAAAAGTTTTTCATAGCAAAATTCATCATACTTATTAATTGTGGAAATACAAAATTTGACTATTGATCTGCATTATTACATTTACATTTATTCTCACCTAGATTTTAAACATGGAAATTGATAAGGAAAACCCTAATTGTGTGAATGAAGATGTAGTTAGTTTATTTCAAGCAATTAAAGATGATCCCTATAATTACCAACAGTACCAGGATTTAATAAAGATGCTAAGAAACGAAATGAATACTCTAAACAAGGATAACAAAAATATGTTGCGCTCAATACGGGAAACAATGCAAAAAGTTTACCCACTTACTCAAGATCTTTGGCTAGATTGGATCGAAGATGAGATTTCCTTTAATTCTGACCAAAATTTCATAATTGACTTATTTGAAAAGAGCGTTGATGATTATTTGTCACCTGTTTTATGGCTGAAATATCTTCAATATTCATCTCTCATTTTTAAAAATGATGTAATTTTAACGAGAACTTTGCTTAATCGAGCTCTTTATGCATGCAGCAGACATTTCGTTTTAGGCCACATTATTTGGATCTTTTACATTGAATATGAAATGGTGATTTTGCAAAATTTAAGAGATTCTGAACTTATTAAAACACAAGAAGAATTTATTTTTACAATATTTCAAAACTGTTTAAAAATTCCCCTTAAAAGCACATCTTTGCTGCTAGAAGCTTTTAATAATTACCTTCAAATAATGTCACAAAAGCCTAAAGAAAAAGACGTGTTAATTATAAAAGAAAAGCATTCAAATATTGAGAATATCATTGAAGAATATGATCATTTTGAAAGAAAACTGATTAAATTTGCCAATAAGTCTTCTAGGCAAACTTACTTATATTACATTGATCATGTTTTAAAAGAGCCAAAGTTAGACGCCTTTGATACTTTCACATTAGTTCAATGCCTGTATGAACGAGCTGTCTCTGACAATTGCTTGGATCAGGATGTTTGGCTCCATTATACTGCCTTTATGAAAAGTGAAAAATTGTCCTTTGACGTTTCTTTGCTTGTAAAAGTATTTCGAAGAGCTCTGCGCAATTGCCCATGGTCCTTAGCTTTATGGATGAAGCATTTAATCGTGGTAGAAGAGAGCCTTATCAATATAAATGATGTTCATGAAGCTAGAGAATTGCTTAAAAAAGTTTTTGAAGAAAGTTTGCAATGTGAGCAAGATTTTTCTTCTGTTTCTCTCTGGACTAGATATTTAGAATGTTTAATACGAATAAATAAGCGATTTTATCCGACGTGTAGCGCTGATGAAACGGACTACGTGAAAAGCGAATTTTTGAGGGGAATCGCATACCTTGAGCCATACCAGCAAATGACAGTACCATTCAGAATTTTCCATGCTCAAGTCTTTGCATTTTTCATCAAAAATATGGAAG
Source organism: Nectonema munidae (assembly GCA_030549495.1). Lineage (NCBI taxonomy): Eukaryota > Metazoa > Nematomorpha > Nectonematoida > Nectonematidae > Nectonema > Nectonema munidae. The sequence continues at coordinate 767,574 of JAUIRK010000969.1, read as the reverse complement.
AATCTCGTACAGTATGGCAAAAGCTAATCAATGATAAAGGTCGGTTCAATGCCAACCTATTTCTCAAATATGCAGCATGCGAGAGATTGCACGGAAGTTTACAAAATTGTAGAGACGTTCTTTCCCAAGCCTTAAAACTTCATCCTACTAACCAATACATTATCAATGACTGGGTAGAATTTGAACGTGAGTTTTCTAATATATCGGAATGGAATGCATTAGAATACAATTCATGCTTACAAGACAAATTTTTACTTCTTTCCCTATATAGTAATAACTACTTAAAGCATGAAGTTAAAAGAATAGGATTAAAGCATAAACAGTATAAAACAGATTTACCTGATAAAAAGAAGAAAGGAGAAGATACCTTTTCGCATGGGAATAAAAATAACAATATTGATATTTCTTTATCTTCAAAGAAATCGACAAATATGCTACAATTAGTTGAAGAGAAAGAGTTAGATACAGCGGGAAGTAATCAAAAGAAAGACTTATCCCTTGAATCAGTTAAAATAAAAGAAAGAATAGATGAAATTAACTTTGATGCTTCAAAGACAGTTTTTTTAAGTAATTTAGCACACTCTGTCAATGAGAATGATGTAAGAGCATTTTTTGCTGATGTTGGAGAAATTGAGACTTTTTCTGCTATTAAGAAAAAAGATGGAGGCTTAAGAACGGGATTTTGTTATTTGCAGTTCAAAGATTCTACCTCCTGCGATAGAGCCTTAAGCATGGATAGGAGTTTGTTAAAGAACCGGCCATTGTATATTTCTCCTTATAATATAAGAGTTAATAATAAAAGCTCCTTTAAGTACTCCACAGATCTTGAAAGAAAGAAGTTATTTATTAGAAATTTACCTCTTGACGCAACAGATACTGAATTAAAGAGTTTATTTTCTCTAGACGGTGAGTTGAGTGTAAATGCTGTTCGCATTGTGTCTTTTCCAAATGGAAAGTCTAAGGGCATTGCTTATGTTGAATTCGAGAATGAGAATGATGCAGCCAAATCTCTATTCGCTAATAACAGCAAATCGATACGCAATCATTGTATCAAGGTTGCGATAAGCTGCCCCAAGACCAAAAATCCCAGAGTCACATCATCAAGTAAAGAAAGTGCACTCGGCGATCATCCTGCCAGGAAAAACTTCTCAAGTGAAAGACAAAGGATAGAGCTTATTCCTAGATCACTTGTAAAAAAAAACTAATTTTTTTGCAAATATGAATCTAATTAAACCAAATAGTTCTCTATTTTCAAAATGTTTATACAAAATAGTTTTTAATATTTCTACTTCCTTTTTTTTTCTATAGTTTAATTAGATATAATCCATTAATCCACAATGAGCGCGTATGAGAGAGAAAGGTTTAACCTAAGGCCCTTCTAAGCCCTTAGGACCTAAATGGGGCGGTTTTAACTTTTAAGTCTATTTGACTTTTTATCACATTGTGCTCCACACTTAAGGTCCTCCCAGGCAGTGACAGTCACTGTTAAAGCCTTTTCTATATTCTTCTAAGATCTATCTCTAGAAAATATAATTTGTAAAATTATTGACAATGAAAATATTTTCAAAGACTTTGCAAATAAAAAAATATTGCAACGTAAGAAAGAGTGCTCTCAATTATGTCGTCTTTTAGCAGGAATCTTTTATCACTATTTCATATTATATAAATTAAGTAAGTAATTTGCTATTTAATCTTGTTTTATTAGATTTAATATCACTCATTTTTACAATATATGCTATGGATCATATTACAAGTGTTTGTGGTTAACAAATAATTCACAAAATCTTATTGATTGGAATATCCTATCACTCAAGTAATGCGCTTCAACTTAATAAATTTATTTAAAACTTGCAGGTTCGATAAAATAAAACATACCAAAGATCGAAATCATTACGAACTTTCAGATTTTTCGTGATTTAGTTTTTTTCGTAGATAATTTAGAATTATATTTCAAACAAAAAAAGCTATCACCGTAATTTCGCATTTGTTTTGCGAATATGGTTGAATCTTCTATTTTATTTGAACTTACCTATATATAGAACTGTTAACTTATAATGTCATAAAATTTGTTTTTGTCATGAGATGAAAAATGATTTGACTGTGCTTTTGTGTGAATAGTCAGTTGGCCAAAACACTATTTCAAAGGAAAAGTTTCTTAGTAATGTTGTAATTCATGTGAATAAAAAATGAAGTGAGGATGGTTAAAGAGGTCATACTTGTTTCGTTTCAAAAAATTTGAAGCTTTCATTTTCGAACTTTTAACAAAAACGGAGTTTAATAGCATGCGACTCTTTTTAAATTCACCATATGGACAATGTTCACAGCGGCTATCAAGTGGTCAAACTCCCTTGACCCTAAGTAACAATTGAAATTAGCTGAATGGATAAAAGCCATGTAGACCCTGAAAAGCACAGTTTCCAAGCGAGAAAAAAATATTTTGTTTATTAATTACAAAAAATGTTGTCTGGAGAATTTAAGTTCGAATCCAATTTTTCATTACAAAATATAGCTAACAAGGTCAATCTGTTTATAAAACAGACTTTTTGAGCTTTTTAAAAAGGACAAACTTAAAATGAAAAAGGACGATCTTAAAATAGAAAAGGGCGAACTTAAAATGAAAAAGGACGAACTTAAATTGAAAAAGGACGAACTTAAATTGGAAAAGGACGAACTTAAAATGGAAAATGGACAAACCTAAATTGAAAAAGGACAAACTTAAAGTAAAAATGGTATATTTTTCTCAGCTTCTTTTAGACCCCAACTTTGACCACTATACACTAAGCTTGACATGATGTAACTTTTTTATAAATGACCTTTAAGATATATAGAATATGGACTAGTGCTTAAAGATTTAAATATCTTCTATCCTACTTTTATTCTATGCTCTACTGAATTTTTTACGCATAAGTCCTATCTAAAACTCCACCTAAATAGCAGAACTGATGAACATTTTCAATTTATACTTCTTTTATTTCTACCATTTCTTCAATACCTTCTACAGACTTAGAAGTTGAGCAGCATATACACTTAAAATTTTTTATCTTAGATAAGTTTCCTTTGATTTTAGAACATCTGCTGTGCAACCACTTACTACAAAAAAACAAGATAGAATTTAGCTGAACTCTTTTACCGCACACTCCCCAAAGGTCGAACTTATAAGCTACGTTTTCTGTCTTAAATGAGTCACCATTTTTCTTCCACTTAGTTTTATTCATATTTAATCTTAACCCCTTTTCCTCGAAAGTTTTTTTCCATATGCAAATTTTATTTTTAATTACTCAGAAGATTCTGCAACTAAAATGATGTCATCTGTGTAAAAAACTTCATCTATGTCTTCTTTGATTATATCATTTAGACTTTCATCGATTCTTGGTGTAATCCTACTTTTATTTTGAATTCGTCTATGGGGTTTAAGTAAAAAAATAACATTTAAGGCTTCTTGTATAATGATTATTATATAAGAAGTTTTAATATTTTATAATGTATACATTTAAAAACTTAAATATAGTTTTTTAATTTATTCGTTGGTTATATCATTTAAATTTTATTAATGGATATATAGTATCATTTAGACCAGCGTTATTCAAACTGTGGGTCACGTGAAAAATAAAATGGGTCGTGACAAAAAAGAAAGGACATCAAGGGAGAGCAAATTGAAGAAAATCTAAAAGTATTAATATTTTATTCATACAAATAAATAAAGCGATGTGCAGATCATAAAAAAATATACATATGAATTGTCGATGCTGAATAAATGAACATAGTGATCAGAGTTTGTCTTATTACACCTAAGTATTATGGGTCGCGATGCAAACTGTGTTTCTTGCTATGGGTCTCAGAAAAAGTTTGAAAAACGCTGTTATACCACTGTTTCCCAAACTTTGATACCAACGCCCACCAAAGTTTCAAAAACTTTTGTAATGGCCCCTATTAAAAAATTGATACACAAATACATAAAAATGTTTTATTTATTTAAAAAGTTAGATATATATTTTTTTCAATGCGATGGATGAGTTTAATGTTTATTTGCTAAGGCTTCTGTATTTGATTCTATGCTGCTGAAAAGGAGTCTTAAATCGCCTCTGTTTGCGATTTGCAAACGATTTCTGTCTGTTGAAACTGCGTTCAACCATATACGTAGTAGGAAAAGCAATGAAAAAAAATCTTAATTTTTCACCATAATTTAGGAAATTTTTCAGGAATGCAAGGTTGAATCCAAAAGGTTTGATATGATGGTTTGACTCGAAGTCATTTTTTAAGAGAATCAATTCTTGCGTTTCACAATTAGTTTCATCTGTTGTATCATAAAGAAAAGGATTGATGAGCGAGCCAGGTATTGTTATATTAATAAGATCATGATATCTAAATGTCATGTTTTTGTGTAGAAAGGTCAAATGCTCACAATAAACGAGGAGATCAACTATTGTAGGACAATCAAACGTCGTCTTTTTTGAGCATATTCAAATTTGAAAATTGGGATAGCTCTCCACGACCAATATTTTGTCTGAAAAGTAAGAGTTTTTCAATGAATGCACAAATAACAGATTTTGTCTAGATGAGATTTACCTCATATCCTTGCAGTTGCAGTTTTAGCTCGTTAAATATGGTGAACACGTCCTACAAGTTGGCCACATCACTTTTGCAAGCTATGAGCTCAGTACTTAGCGAAGCACATTTATTTTCTCTGAGAAAAGTTATCATGGTCTCAAATAGAGAGTCAAACCGCCTCAATGAATTTCCTCTTGATAACCATCGTACTTCGGTGTGTAAATCTCATACCTCAAAATGTCTTTAAGTATGTTTTAAGTACAGGAAAAGCAGCTTTAATATAGACTTATCGTCATTGCCTCTAACTTCCTTTACTTATTCTCAAATTCCGTGTATATATAAAAAAAGATATTTCTTTTATAATAAAACTTTAATAAATCTTTTTTGATATTTTGTGCCTTAAAATGCCACTGAAGTTTGTTTTAAATGGAAGTCAATTTGTTAAAGAAAATGAAAGTGGTGAAATAACTTTCTGGAAGTGTGATCAAAACTATAGAGCCCATTGTCGTGCAAGAAATCACACATCTAAAGATTCAATAATTAAACGATTGGGAGTACACAATCAGGCAGGTGATATTGCTCAACTTGAAGCAACAAGAGTGCTTAATGCAACAACAAAGAAAGCACGTATGACTCAAGAAAACACTCATGTCCTCGTAACGCAAGCATTCGTGGGAACTTCAAGAATAGTTGCGGGTAAATTACCAAAACCCCAATATTTGAAAAGAAACATGAGAAATGTGAATACACAGCAGCCTGTAAATCCAGTCAGCTTACTACAGTTGAACTTACCTGATGATTACCGTAAAACAAATTCAAATGAGTATTTCCTTCTTTTTGACAGCAAAGATGGTTCTGAACGAATAATTATATTTTCTACTCAACGAGAGAGTATTAGCAAATGCAGGTAATTGGTATGCCGACGGAACCTTCAAAATTGTACCTCCGTTATTCACTCAACTATACACAATTCATGGTATCATGAACGGTGATGTTTTTCCTCTTGTTTATGCTCTAATGGCAAAAAAACCGAACAAAGCTACAAGACGCTTCTTTCAAAACTAAAGGACTTAGAGTTTTATTTATCACCTCGTACAATTATGACGGATTTTAAAACTGCATCAATTAATGCAAGCACTTTTTCCAAATGCGGAACAAAATGTTGCTTCTTTCATTTTTCTCAATGTATATTTAGAAGTATTCAGTCAAATGGTTTTCAGCATTTGTATGAAAGCGATGTTGAATCTGCGTTAAAAATGCGCATGCTTATAACTATTTCATTCGTTCCCGTTATAGATGTAATCAGCTCTTTTGAATATTTAATTGATAATTGTCATTTTCCTGAAGAAATACAGCCTATTATAGATTACTTTGAGGACACCTGGATTGGACGCCCAAATCGTCGTTTATTACGCCAAGCTCCTCGTTTTGAACATAACTTATGGTATTGTTTAGATTGCGCCAAACAAGGTGGTTGTAAAACAAATAATACTCGTCAAGAATGGCATCGATTGTTTGACCAACTGTTGGTTGTTCTCATCCCACAATATGGAAATTTTTAGATATTTTGAAAAATTAACAAGCAAGAAATAAAGTTATAATTGAGCAATATATAGCAGGCTGAAACATTCCAAGTCGTAAAAGAAAATATAAAGAAACTGTAGAAAGAATACGGCGCATTGTCAATGATTTTGAAAATTGTGACCTAAATGATTTACCTTAGAGGTATTGCTCATAACTTCTTTTTTTTTTAATTAAATTAGATACTTTTTTTAACATTCCTTAAATATTAAGAAATTTAAACATATTTCAAGGCTATTAAAGTCAGAAAGAGATATTTTTTGTCATTAAATATTATATTTAAGAATTAGTTTTTAAAGAACATTTACAAAAGTTCGTAATTTAAAAAAATTATAAAGGGATATTTACAAAAAAAGATTGAGCGTCAAGCATAAAATTAGTATGACGATGTAATTACTGTACGATGAAAATACCGACGTTGTATTGAATCACGATGAAATTACGGTGAACCACATAATGTTATCAAGAGATTTATGAAGATGTTCATTCAAGTTTTTTGCAACTAAGTGCTCGCGATGAATAACACAGTGAACCGTGAGACAATTGGGAACATGTTTTTTTAGAAAGCAAGGAAACCTTTTTGTCTTCCATTAAGGCTGGAGCTGCACCAGTTGAACAAGCAACGATATTACTCAAAGGAATTTCCTTCTCTTTAAAGAACGCATAAACTTTATTGAAAATTGATTCGCCTCAGAGGCGTACCCAGAAATTTTTTCTAGGGGGCAAAGTTGAAGTCGAATTAATTTTAAAAAGTTTTAACTATTTCAAAAACTTATTAGTTAAGTTTATTCCAATCAGTAACGGTTGCAATTCTTACATCCCTCCTCAGATTCTGAATTTATTTGGCAACAAAAACTAACAACACCAAAAAAATGAGATCTTCATTACTTGAAAAGAAAAAGTTTGACTAACAACAAAAGAAAATTTTTTCTAAAATTTATATAATTTTGCAAATAGTTTTTAACTTGAAAAACTTGGTTTCATTTCAACACTCAGTTTTCGCAATTAGAGTTTTTAAAATTTATGTCTAATGTCTACAAAAATATTTTTGAAATTTTAATAATAAATATGTTTTTAAACCAAATAGAAGATTCTGGTTTCATTTTTGAACTCAGCTCATAAAATGGGTATATATGTGTAAAAAACTTTATATAATTATTTGGATAGAATATTTCTTTTGGAGAACTGTCATATATCAATCAATCTGACATGTTTTATTGGTTTTCATTATAAAAGAATATCACCACTTAATTCAACATGCTTGAAAAACAATTTATTTAAGATGAATGAGATAAAAATAAAAGCATTTTACAAAAAAAAGACTCTTTTCGATTGTTGTGTCCATTACCAATTTGAGTTTTCAATATTTTAAGTCATATTACATCCTTATTTTTATACGCAACAAGAAATGTTTCTTTGCCGTGGCTAGAGCCAGACGTTGGGGAGCGGAAGGGTATGAGAAAGGAATAGGTGAAGTAATTGGAGGCGAAATAAACACCCTCAAATTAGGTAAATCGGATAGTAAAGTGATATAGGATTGAGGAGAAAGAGAAGCTAATGCCGTTGGGATAATAGTAGAAATAGTTGTAGTAGGGCGTGTGTCAGGACTTTTCGCAGCGGATCGAGTGTGAATAGGCATAAATTGTTATTGAAAGATGATGTCTTTGCGTTTAATGATAGGATCACGAGCCTATCGAGCGATAGCTTGACATCATTTGTGCGCTTGTTCTGAACTTGGAGGGAAATAGAAAAAAGTACGGTTTCTAAAAGGACAACATTGCGTGTTGACATAACACGAACACAAATAAACAAAATCATATATAAAAGCATGCGAATATACCAATCATTAGATATTAAATATACATAACATCTAATCAGTTCGGATACCATCTGTTTGAGCAACAATTATTGCTGTGCAATACTAGACTGCAGGCGCTTTGTTTTGAGTGCAGTCTCAGTAACAATTTCTTTCTTGCTTCGTGAACGTTGCACAAAAATAATAGAAGTAGTTGAGGAGCAGAATCTTGAAGAATAATTGTCTGTTTTCATTTTTGTATGTTTTAAGCAGACGATTATTATTTCTTTGAACACCGGCGTCACACTAATCCTCAAAGGGCAAAGGAATACATGGCACAACGGAAACACACAAAACCTTATAGTTGGACGATTTAGTTAGTCCCCGAAGTTACACAATTGACATAATTTCCAAAAGCACCAGCGAGGTATGTATCTAGGTTTCGTTTTTATTAACGCAGTATCCCCGATAGGGCTACTCTGCGGGACATGAGTACTTAATTTGTATGGATTTAAAAAATAATTATGTTCGTCATAAATACAATAACTATAAATAACGTGGGTGATCATAGAGAACTTCGAAGAAGCGGGCAAACACACATCTGATTACTCCGAATCTTTCTCCAACACAGTGCGGTAATTACAAGGTGTTTTTGAAGTTAAACTTTGGGTTTCATGTTGTAAACATTTTTTTGAACTAAAGGAACAAAATGGGTAGGATTTGAACTAATATGACTAGTAAAACTCGAACATGTAAGTAAAATTTTAATATTTAAAAAACAATTTATTTTTTTATAGTTGAAATTTAAAGGATATAAAATTTTATTTAAAATGAGGTGGGCTGAAACATCAATGGAATTATAGGGACGATAAACTAATCTTATAGGCGTGTTTATTACTGTTTGCAAGTGCCCAAACTGTAAAAACATTCGACCAGCCCCCTTCTATACATACACCTTTTATTGCATAGTCCTAAAACTGTCAGAAAGCGTAATATTTTGGAAAAATTTTCGTTATCATAAAAAATATGTGAGACTGAATTAAACAAAAATTATAAAAAATTGATACAAAAAAATTAATTAAAAGAGAACTTAATATTCTTCACAGCTTATTTTGTATCAGCCAAAAATAGTACAGCAGACGAAATCTAGTTTTTGAAATCAAAAAAATCGTCTGCCTTGTCACATTTTAAAGTTGAAGCAGAAAATGAGCATAAATCAAGGTAGGTAGGTAAGAGATATCTAAGCACTTTCCCACGTATGTTGATATGCTTGCATCAATTGTTGACTTGGAGATCTAAAATAGAAGTAAGAAAGCTTTAGTAAGGTGAAAAGTATGATCTAGGTTGCTTGTGTATGGTTATGCGATGGTGTTTGATAAGGGTGGAGTTAAGTGTTGGTGGGTTGAGAAGAATGGTTCTATTATAATAAGGAAGAGAGATGTGTTGAATGATCTTGGGGTATGATAAAAAGTTCAGTACAGAGGAGGGAAGACCTTTAAAATGTAAATGTGCTTTTTCAATGAGTTTTGTTCGTTCTGATGAAAATATTGGACAATAGAGAATAATGTGAATTGGCGTTTCAATATGAGGACAGCTAAATGTGCAAAAAGGGTTAGAGTGCAAATTAAAATTATAGAAGTAAACCTAACACGGGCAATGTCATGTGAACCATGTTATTATGTTGCGACGAAGAGTAATGTTTTTATTCATTGCAAATTTGGATAAGGGGGTAGGTATGTTATTTGAGTAAAGCCATTTGTTTATAATTGAGTTATTTATGGATGTTTCAAAAATGAATAAAGGGAGGGCTGGGGTTAAGATATGTTGTGATGTTAGGGATGTGAATTTGGATAAGAAGTCTACCAAAAAATTCTCAAATGAGGAGGAATGAGCGGTGCACCAGAATAGTTTAATTGAGAAATGGTTGCTAAGGTTGATTAATTTTTTGGCTAGGCTTAGTGTTGAAAGGGGAATTTTTCTGTTAAGTTGTAGGTCCTTGATTATGTTTTGTCAGTCTGTAAAAAAGATTATGTGTTTGAATTTGGATGTAAAGATGATTAAGTTATCAATAATGTGGTTGCACGATGTTAGGAGTGATAGGGCTTCAGTTTCATATGCGGAGGTGTTATTGTCTGTGTGCATTTGATGTATGAATACTTGTATTGTGATTAAAAAAGGCGCAAGCAGCGGTGGCTTTGTTACGTGATTTAGAGCCGTCGATAAAAACGGAGAGTTGGGGATGCGCATTTGAATTGCGTTGTTTTATGGAGTTGAGTGCTAAGAGTTTGTGGTGGCATATTTGAGTTTTGTATGGGGTGGTTTCGATGGGTGGACTAGGGAGTATGGGTGTAGTTGTGGTAAAACTTGTTAGTGAGTAAGTTGTGGCATATATTGTTCAAGAAGGAAATTGAAAAAGGTGAGCGAAGAGGAGGTGTGAGTTGAGTAAAGATTCGTGAAGTTATGTGGTGCTGGTGTAAAGTGAAAGGTAGATAGATATTTTTAATTATGTTTTTCTTTAGCTTTAGGTGTAAGGGTAGGGTATGTGTGAGGAGTTCAAGTTTTGACGTAGAAGTAGTGTGAAATGCGTTTGTGATTGTGAGTAAGCATAGGCGATGTATTTTGTTGAGATGGGTTAGTGAGTTCTGGAAATTGAGTGAACTTCCCAGGCGAGTGAGCTATATTGTATGACTGGAAGTATGATAGATTTGTAGATGTACTTTGAGATTTTTGGATGAAGACCCCACTTATATGAAATGGCTTTTCTGAGAGAGAATATGGTTGGTTAGAGCTTTTTCGTGTGAAGTGTATAAGTTCTAGTTTATCTAAGTTGAAGGAGACTTTGTAGTTGGTGGCCATTGTTTGTATTTGTGTGATTAGATTCGCAGTGTGATTGATGTTGTTTAGTTGTAGCGTATTTGATAAGGTAAATAAGATATCATCAGAGTAGCATTTGGGCAAAGTCGGAGTTTGAGTTGATGAAATTAAGAATGGGGTTGATGAGAATTAGCCATAGTATGTCTGATAGGCTACCCCCTTTCGGAGTGGAGAGAGTTAGTTTCTCGATGGATGTATTGTTGTTATGTAGCAAGATGAGAATGGGCTTTTGAAGATAGTTGTTTACGAATTTGATTATGCATGTAGGGTTTTTTTTATCGATGAGGTTGTTGATGATTGCAGGATGCCATGCTGCATTGATGGCATTTTCGATGTCTAGAAATGTGGTTGTTGCGATATTTTGTTTATTTAGTGTTTTTTCTAGGTACAAAGTTATGCGAGTTAGGGCTAATTCGGTGTTTTTATTTGGTAAGTATACGAATTGATTCGGCTGTATTAGGTTATATTTGAGGATGTAATGGATTATGCGCTTTTGTAGGATTTTTTCAATGATTTAGCCTAGGGTAGGTAATAAAGAAATTAGTCACCAGTTTTTGATTGAATTATGGTTGTGATTTGGTTTGGGCATTACCACTAGTTTCTATAATTTCCCAATATTTGAGAAATAGCTTAGTTTGAGGCAGGCGTTGAAAATGTTGAGAAGATGAGGATGTAGTAAGCTTTTTTCACATGTTTAATGGAGATGAAGTCAAGGCTGCTAGAAGATTTAGTTTTCATGGAATCAATGGTTTTGTTTAGCTCTTTGATTGTAATTTCTGGGTGTGAGTTAATGGAGTTATTTAGTAGGTATGTTTTTGTTTCCATTCTAATAAGTGTATGGGTAATATTGTCGGGTACATTAGTGTTGGCGGGAAATAGAGTATTAAGTGAAGGGTGGTTGATAAATGTTGAACCTTGATTATTTGAAAGAAGATTAGAGAGTGATGTTGTATGTTTTTTGTGTATAAGTTTGTTGAAGTTTGATTACAAAAATGTTTCCAGACTTGTTTTTTTTAATTTCTGATTGATATTGCGTTTTAAGGAAGAAGTAATGTTGAATGTTACTGTGAGAGTTGGTTTTACTTAGATTTTTTAAGGATTTGCGTAATTGTTGTTTGACGTCGTTTTAAGTACAGTACCAAAAAGGAGCGTGCTGTCTTTTAGGGAGCTGGTTTGTAGGAGTTGCGGCGTGAATGCTCGCTGTGATGGATTTGTTAAGTTGAAGAGCAGATATTTCGACATTATTTGTTGTATCAGGGTAATGTTTTCTAGATTAGATTTAAGATTGTGAAAGAATGCTACCCAGAGTTAATTTTGCGTTAGAAAAGTATATCATTAAACAAATTACTTCTAATTTAGATTTTTTTATTTTTAACTTGATCAATAGAATTATCTTATAAAATGAATACTGTGTAAATTTTTTTCTAAAATAATTTAGGTAAACTTAAAGAGAGCGTAGTCTACGTACGCACTTCTTTTTGCTGCTTGAAATTAAATCAGACTTTAATTTTTTTAATCCCACACATACTTGCCTCTATAAAAGTCTTAAATCGGTTTCTAGGTAAGAAGAAAAGATTTTATTGAAAATAAATTAATGTATAGAAAAAAAATTAGAAAAAAATATTTCTTTCTCAACTTAGTTTAAAAAATTAAGTAACTTGAAAGCTAAAAAACAATAATTAAAATAAAACATATTTTTGAAACTAATTTAAAATTTCAAAGGTTGAAAATAATGAGATTGAAATATTTATGAAATTTTAGAGATGAATTGACCGACGACAAATTATCCTGGGGACGAATTGTCACGGGACAAACTGTCCCACGACAAATTGTCCTAGCGCCTGATTGTATTGAGGTTGATTTAATGTTTCGTTTTCAAAAGTTTTGATATAATGTATGGCTATGTTGTATTTTAAGTTGTTAAATAGTATTAAATCGTTTGGACTTAGTGTGGTGTTAGCCATAAAATCATCAAATATATGATTTTGAGTGTCATTGATAGAATTGGGAGATTCTGGGTCAGAGCGTGCCCATTTATTTGTCATATCAGTGAATAATAATGGGAGGAAATAACTGATGTTAGTCAAATAATATTATATATAGATAAATAAAATAGAGTTTAATTATCCTAATGAAAAATAAAGAAAATTAGATATAAAATGAGTTTAAAGATTAGATAGTAATGGATTTATAAAAGAAAATTTAAGCTTTCAAAATAACTATTTTAATTTAATTTTTGTTTCTATGCCTGTATAATAAAGATAAACTGTGAACCCGTTTGATCACGTGAGCGCACTTTTTATAGCTACTTAGAAGTTTACTGAAATATTGAAACCATTAAAGATAAGTTTAAACTCTTATTCAAATTTATAGGGGATGGCGTAGTTATGTAACATTTAGTGTTATAAAAAATATCTTGAACCTTGTCAAGAAACTTCTTCTGTGAAAGTAAATAATTTGCCAGTTAAGTCATATGTGTAAATTTTTTACTGACAGGTGGGAAATTTATACATCATAAAACGGTTTATTTAGTAAGTTAATACTATATTTATCAAAAAATCATTCATTTTAAATTTATTATAAAATTTTTAATTTCAAAATTCATTTAGAGATTTACTACATTTTTTTTAACAATGATAGATTTATATCCAAAAAATATCACTATCAGATCCCCAACGGCGTGACTTTTTACCCAAACTTACCCAAACCATTAATTGTTTCTGGATAAAAAAGAATCAAAATACAAATAAATAGGCTCTAAATAAAAGATTAAAACGAAAATTATTATCTCTCCTAGATTTTTTTTCAATATAAAGTCAAAATAAATATATTTTTTTTAAGTTTTTTGATTTTTATTAATTCCAATCATGGTTCAATTCGATTTTTAGCGGTCTGTGTAAAATAAGCTGCAAAAATAGCTTCAAATATAAAGTTAAATATATTTATAAATAATTTGACAATTTAATTAAAATTTTGCATATAAAATAAATATAATATACAATATATATATTCAAAGTTACAATTAAATCTGTTCCCTAGAATTTGTATGATAGCCTCTCAAACTTCTCGAAAATTTTTGGGAACCATTTTAACCCTATTAGTGCTGGGCAAAATTTGTCCGCTTAAGTGCTGGGGGGGGCGTAAAGTGCCCCCCCCCCCTATTTTTCTCAGATGTTAATAAGTTTTTATAAATATTTTTAATGTTACATATATATTTAAACTATGCTGAATTCAGTGGTTGTGTCCATTTTTTTTATCAAAATCAATCAAACCTGTCAAAAAATTGATCTAAATGTGACAGCTCATTTCAAAAAGGAACTTTTTATCTAAATAATTATATAAAGTTTTTTTTACAAATGTATAACCATTTTCAAATATGCTGAATTCAGTGGTGATATTCATTTTTTATGAAAATCAATCAAACCTGTCAAAAAATTGATCTAAATGTGACAGCTCATCTCAAAAAAACTTTTTATCTAAATAATTAATAAAGTTTTTACACATATATTGTATACCCATTTTCAAATATGCTGAATTCAGTGGTGATATTCATTTTTTTATGAAAATCATTCAAACTTGTCAAAAAAAGTGATTTACATATGACAGCTCATCTCAAAAAAGAAACTTTTTATCTTAATTATATAATATCTTTTACACATATACACCCATTTTCAAACATGCTGTATTCAGCAGTGATATTCATTTTTTTTTTTATAAAAGTCAATTAAAGTTATCAAAGCATTGATTTATATATGACAGCTCATCTTAAAAAGAAATTTTTATCTAAGTAATAATGTAAAGTTTTTTACACATATATACCCATTTTTAAGCATACGTAATTCAGTGGTGAAATTCATTTTTTTTTAATGAAAATCAATCAAAACTGTAAATAAATTGATTTATCCCAAAAAAAAAGGATCAGGCACGGTTTTTTAAATTAGAGAATTACGTTAAATAAAAGTATATTGAGATGATGAAGTTTACCGTGTATGGCATTTTACACACATATACCCATTATCAAATAGGCTGTGTTTGCTGGTTATATTCCTTTTTTTTAAATAAAAATTAGTCAAACCTGGCAAAATAATTTAAAAATGACTTTTAAAAATTGTCTCCAAAAACATTCATTCAAATTTTACAATTAAATATATGTTTTTATACCAAATCAACCATGCTAGTTTCATTTATGGACTCAATTTTTGCAGTTTGAATTTTAAAATACCTATAAGTATCAATCAAATTTGCGTTTTGTTCTAAAATTTGTTTTCAAAAATATTAATTCAAATTTTACGTGAAATATATGTTTTTATAGCAAATAGATCATGATGATTTCATTTCTGAACAGTTTTCGCATTTAGAGGTTTTACTGCTAGTGTCAATCAAATTTACGGTTTATGACGTAAAAATATATTCCAAAATATTCTCTCTAATTTTACATGAAATATATGTTTTTATACCAATTCGACCATGATAATTTTTACTTCTGAAATCATTTTTTGCATTTAGAGGTTTTAAATGTCTGAAAGTATCAATCAAATGTTCGATTTACGTCTAATGTCTACAGAAATATTTTTGAAATTTAAATAAAATATCTGTTTTTATGCCAAATGGAAGATGCTGGTTTCATTTTTGGACTCAGTTTTGGCATTTATGGTTTTAAAATATCTGGAAGCTTCAATTAGATTTGTGGTTTACTTCTAGATACTGTCTTCAAAAATATTTTCAAAAAAATAAAATATTTGTTTTATACCAAATCGATTATGCTTATTTTATTTCTGTACTGGATTTTGGATAATACGGTTAAAAAATATCTCGAAATAATTAAAAAAATATGTATCTTGACTAAATGGAAAATCTACCATGTTTTAATTAACTAGGAAGTGGTTTAATTATATAATAGATGCTTCAAAAAGATTTTGACTGTGAAAAAGAAGTTCCTCTTTTACAAATGAAAAATATTTAAATCTATAGCTTATCATATAGGATTACAATTAACCTTTAGCTAAGATGGGTAAGAAATCTGAAAATTAAGAATAGGTCAGCTTTATCAAAAATGGCACAAATGTAAATATGTGAGAAAATTTGTCGATTATTCCTTTTGCGTCAAAGAAATAATTTTTTAGATGAAGAACGTGGACAACTTTTTGTAATTGAACAATGAAAATCACGAATGATTCATCAGAAAATAACCTTTGAAATGAGATTGGTTGACAAATATTCAGGGCTGATAATAATATACATGATACTGATTTAAAAGTCTAAGTTCATCAAGAAGATTCTTTAATCAGAATGCTTTGAGAGAGGAAAAAAAGTAATTTTATCATTATAAAAAATTTTCGAACACACATTGAAGAATATCAATTTCTAATTAAAAAAGAGCTACCAAGAAAGGATCATCATGGAATGAATAGCAAAATTACATACTGTAAATTATAATATGACGTAGAGACTACAAGCCGATAACGAATTTGTAGCCAAAAAGATGGAGTTCCTATCGAGTTATACAAGTTACTGTAGAATGAAATATTTTTACTGAATTATCGATTTTTTTAACAGGTTTTATTGATTTTATTAAAAATGACATCACCATTAAATTCTACATACTTGAAATGTATAAAAAACTTTTTATAAGAATAAAAATTTTAATTTTGACATGGGCTGTCATATTTAAATTATTTTGTCAGGTTTGACTAATTTTTTATAAAAAAAAGGAATATAACCAGTAAACACAGCCTACTTGAAAATGGGTATATGTGTGTAAAATGCCATAAACGGTAAACTTCATCATCTCCCTATACTTTCTATTACGTAATTCTCTAATTCAAAAAACCGTGACTGATCTTTTCTTTTTGGGATAAATCAATTTTTTGAAAGTTTTGATTAATTTTTATAAAAAATTAATATCACCAGTAAATTACGCATGTTTAAAAGGGTATATATTTGTAAATAACTTTATATTATTACTTAGATAAAAAGTTTCTTTTTAAGATGAGCTATCATATATAAATCAATGCTTTGATAACTTTAATTGATTTTTATAAAAAAAAATGAATATCACCGCTGAATTCAGCATGCTTGAAAATGGGTGTATATGTGTAAAAAACATTATATAATTATTTGGATAAAAAGTTTATTTTTTGAGATGAGCTGTCATATGTAAATCACTTTTTTGACAGGTTTGAATGAATTTTATAAAAAAAATGAATATCACCACTGAATTCAGCATGCTTAAAAAGGGATCTGTTCTTTTTGAGATGAGCTGTCACATTTAGATCAATTTTTGACAGTTGATTGATTTTCATAAAAAATGAATATCACCACTGAATTCAGCATATTTGAAAATGGGTATAAATGTGTAAAAAACTTTATATAATTATTTAGATAAAAAGTTTCTTTTCGAGATGAGTTGTCACATTTAGATCAATTTTTAGACAGGTTTCGTTGATTTTCATAAAAAATGAATATCACCACTGAATTCAGCATATTTGAAAATGGGTATACATGTGTAAAAAACTTTATATACTTATTTAGATAAAAAGTTTCTTTTTGAGATGAGCTGTCACATTTAGATCAATTTTTTGACAGGTTTGATTGATTTTCATAAAAAATGAATATCACCACTGAATTCAGCATATTTGAAAATGGGTATACATGTGTAAAAAACTTGATATAATTATTTAGATAAAAAGTTCCCTTTTGAAATGAGCTGTCACATTTAGATCAATTTTTTGACAGGTTTAAATGATTTTCATAAAAAATGAATATCACCACTGAATTCAGCATATTTGAAAATGGGTATACATGTGTAAAAAAGTTTATATAATTATTTAAATAAAAAGTTCCTTTTTGAGATGAGCTGTCAAATATAAATCAATTTTTTGACAGGTTTGATTGAATTTGATAAAAAATGGACATCACCACTGAATTCACCATAGTTGAAATATATATGTAACATTAAAAATATTTATAAAATATTATTAATATCTGAGAAAAATAGGGGGGGGGGGGGTGGGCACTTTACCCAGCACTTGAGTGGACAAATTTTGCCCAGGACTAATAGGGTTAAGAGCAGAAAAATAATTGGAAAAAATGTAAAAAACGCTCTAATCTTTCAAAATAATTAAACAGTTCAATTATTTTTACATTTTGAAAAGAGTTTGGGTTTGGGTAAAAAGTCACGCCGATCCTCAATAAATTGTTTAGTTGAATCACGGATTGAAAAAATAATTAATATTTTGGAAAAAAAGAACTAGCTAAAATTCGACCTCCTTGTCACGGAGGAATCAAAAATATCCCGTGACAAATAATAAAGAGTTTAAACAAAGGATAGAAGTAGTATAAGTATTATATTTTTAGTAAATAAAGAGAAGTGCCCAGTGAGCATGCATATCAAGTTAATCAAGTTGTTATGTCATAATTAAAATATAATATATATTTTAATTGATATTTTGAATCAAAAAACATCGTTAAAAAGAAAAAAATATGAAATATGCTTTTTATTTTTTATTAAAAATTTTACGAAATATTTTTTATTTTATATAGTTCCCATTGACATTATTACCACTATCGAGTTAACAGAAATGGAAGAAATTTTGCGGTCTATGTAAAATAAGCTGCAAAAATAGTTTCAAATATAAAGTTAAATAACTTTGTAAATAATTTGACAATTTAATTTAAATTTTGCATATAAACTAAATATAATATACAATATATATATTCAAAGTTACAATTAAATCTGTTCCCTAGAATTTGTATGATAGCCTCTCAAACTTTTCCAAAATTTTTGGGAACCATTTTAAGGATAATATAAGCTGCAAATTCGACGGCCATTTTTTTTGGATTTTTAAAAATGGCGAATTCTTTTATTTTCTCCTTCTAAAATATAATTACAACCATTTTCTTTCTTGTTTTCTATTTCAAATTTTTTTTATAGTTTGAACTTTGTTTTTTCTGTAAGAAACTTAACTTATTTATAATTGTTTTTATAAGTTCTTCGCTTATAATATTTTTTTTGAAGGTTGGCCTTAATATTTTTACTTAATTTATTTTATAAGTTCATCCTCTATTATATTTAACTTTTTCAAGGCGGATCTTTGCTTTATCTGTAAGAAATTTAACTTGTTTCCTTAATTCTTTATTATAAGTTCATATTAAATATTTTTAAGGTTGATCTTTGCTCTCGCTGTAACAAACTTTACTTTTTACTGATTTTTCCTATAATTACGTTAAAAATTTTTAAGGTTGACCTTTGCTTTCTGTGTCAGGAACTTAAATTTTTTACTTATTTTTTTTCATAAGTTCATTCAACTTTTTTTGAAGGTCAATCTTTAATTATCTGTAAACTTTTTTATCATCCCCTATTATATTAAACTTTTTTAAGGCGGATCTTTGCTTTATCTGTAAGAAATTAAAATTTTTTCTTTAATTCTTTTTTATAAGTTCATATTAAACATTTTTAAAGGTTGATCTTTGCTCTCTCTGTAACAAAATTTACTTTTTACTTATATTTCCTTATAATTACGTTAAAAATTTTTTAAGGCTGACTTTTGCTTTACGAACTTAAATTTTTTATTTATTTATTTTCATAAGTTCATTCAACTTTGTTGGAAGGTCAATGTTTGCTTTTCTGTAAACTTTTTTATAAGTTTATCCCCTATTATATTAAACTTTTTTCAAGGCTGATCTTTGCTTTTTCTGTAAGATTAATATTTTTACTTAATTTATTTTTTAAGGTTGACATTTGCTTTCTGTGTAAGGAACTTAAATTTTTTACTTATTTTTTTTCATAAGTTCATTCAACTTTTTTTGAAGGTCAATCTTTAATTTTCTGTAAACTTTTTTATCATCCCCTATTATATTAAACTTTTTCAAGGCGGATCTTTGCTTTATCTGTAAGAAATTAAAATTTTTTCTTTAATTCTTTTTATAAGTTCAATTTTAAAGGTTGATCTTTGCTCTCTCTGTAACAAACTTTACTTTTTGCTTATATTTCCCTATAATTACGTTAAAAAAATTTTAAGATTGACTTTTGCTTTCTGTGTAAGGAACTTAAATTTTTTATTTATTTTTTTTCATAAGTTCATTCAACTTTTTTTGAAGGTCAATCTTTGCTTTTCTGTAAACTTTTTTCAAGGCTGATCTCTGCTTTATCTGTAAGAAATTTAACTTTTTTCCTTAATTCTTTATTATAAGTTCATATTAAATATTTTTTTAAGATTTTATAATAAATCAAGCTCAAGTAATTTCAAAATCAACTTTTAAAACAACTTTTTTACCATATTCGTATTTGTTACCTTACTTAACTTTTAACAAAATTAATGATCAATAATTATTCTGAAAGTATTTTATCTAAAAACAGTTTTATATAATGTCTCTTTCTTATTTCAGTGTATTCAAATTTTGTGAAAAATGATAAGAAATATAGAAAATTATCTGATTTCACTTTTTAAATTTTTTTCTAATTCAATATTCCTGTATTCATTTATTCCGGTAAGATAATAAAAGTTTTTAATATTGCAAGTAACAAGAAATCGATGAATGTAGAAAGCTAAAAAGTATTTAGGTATGGAACTTATGATTAATTTTTTCATTAATTTCATGAATCGCTTTAATTTTTTTCAGATTTTTATTTATCAGGATGAATTGTGTTTAGTCAAATAAGAACTCTGTAAAAGTCTTCGTAGTTCTGAAAACTCTTCAATTTTTATTTTTTGTTTTCTCTTACACAATTATTTAGTGTACTATTATTCGTTTTTATTTTAAAATTTTCATTATTTTCAATAAATCTATTAGGAAAGCCATTTTTATTTAAGATGAAGCATGTTTTTAATTAGAAAACTTTATTAGAAAGTTTGTATTTTATCTTAAAAATTGTTAAACTTAACCAGCTGTTCAAAAAATAGTAAAGTGTCTCCCGCCCTAATGAAAGATTCTGCACTTATGAAGAAATTTTAAAGTGTCGACCAAAGTATCCAATCATATACAACATGATTAACAAAATTTATTTGAACACCCTTGAATTAAGTTTAGGCAATAATGATCAGCTCGCATTTTTAATTGTAAGGTTTTTTAATAATACCCGCAACAGATATTAACTAAATTTTACAGAATAATTATTTTTGTATTCTAAAAACATTTTATACATCAATGAAGTAAACTGTCTTAACGATAGGCATCGTTTGAAAAGGAAAATTCTTTTGAAAGTGTATTAAAAATTGTTCAAAACTCATTTTTACATAAATTTGGTAATGGCTTTATACGGAAAAGTGGACTTATTATTTTTGAAAAATTGGAAATCCAGTTTCAAAAATTCTTCTGAAAATCAAATTTTGTGTTAAAGTTTTAAAATTTGGTACCTTAACAGAAATCATTTTCGTGAAAAAGTCAACATAAAAAAATTGATTCTTTTTATTAAGTTGAGAAATGATAACTTCGAAAGGTAAAAGGTTAAAAAAATTAATTTTCCTGCACAAATTTAAATGAAAATCTTTAAAAGAATATTTTTTCCAACAAATGATGGGGAAAATAAAAAAGATATTCTTCGAAGTATATATCCAAAGGTGGCAATATTTTTGTCAAGAAAATCTTAAAAAAAAAATAATTTTTCACGTTGGCAGATATTTAGGAAATTTTAAAGTCATTGATTTTTAATAACTTTGGGAAAATTTTCTTAGTACTAATTTATCTGGCTGGTTTTTGAAATTTTATCAAAATTTATTCGAATTTCGTAAAAAGAGGATTTCTCTTAGGAAAAAAATTTATTATAATGTATCTATATTATAATATTTATAAAATTGACAATTTAATAAAATGAAAGTTTTTATATTTAGATATCATTTTAAATTTATCCTAGCATAATAGTTTATAGATAAACATCTAGTAGTAAGCTCTCGATAACTCGAGTCGCTGTACCTGTCTCAGTCATATCTACACATGCTAAATTTTCGTTTAACTCAAAATCAGATAGGTGGAATTTTCGGTTAAATCGAAGTAATTCATGCTTTTTCTGATATCAATTTATAACTTAAATTATTCGGGATAAAAATTTCAATGCTATCTGTGAATTGCAGTTCATCATGTTGCAATATATTTCAGAGGCTTTGAATACAAAGTTTTTATGAAAAATCAATAAAAGTGTGAATTACACATGCTTTCATTCATTTCGTTGTAAGGCATTTTCAGCGCTGAGATATTTGCAGCCCTATGATTTGCTTTGAATTATTGTACCATATTTTATTATTATCTTTAAACGTGTAGGCACAAAATTTTATGCCCTTTTCAACGTAAATTATCGTAATTTTGTATATATACTCTCGTTATTTTTTTTATAAAATAAAATAAATTCAATTTTTTTTGAGGTTTTGCTCCCTTAAATTTGTACCTGGAAGTATCACAGAACTGCTATTCATTCAAGAAAATATATGATACTGATCATTCGTTTAACTCGAACTTCGGATAACTTAAAGGATTTTTTGGATCCCAAAGACTCGACTTTTTGGTAGATATTAAAATATTATAAACATTAAAGGTAAGGGTAAACTTCCTTAAAAATTCATTGATGTTGGTGTAGTTATGTAAAATTAAGTGTTTTAGAAAATATGAAATTATTCAGATAGCTTCTCCGGTGAAAGTAAATTTGTCAGTTAGGTTACATGTGAAAATTAATTTACTTACAGATTATACATCATAAAATGGTGTATTAAGTAAATAAATACTATATTTATTGAAAAATTATGCATTTAAAATTTATTATTGTTTTTATTTCGAAATTTCTTGATTTAATAAATTTTTTGACAGGATAGTAATTTTCAAAAAATATCACAATCAGATCTGCAATAAATTGTTTATTAAAATCACGGTATATTTGTAGTTAGAAAGATCCAAATGAAAAGAAGTGCTCAGCATATTTAAGAAAGTGATGACAAAAGAAGTGCTCAGTATATTAAGTGAATTAAATTATATCAAAATAAATATATACTTAATTCTGTATACAAGGTGTTAGTTAAAACTAGAAATTGTATGTACTCTTGTATTTGATCATCATAACTAAGCGTACACAGTGTAAAAGACCTCTTTCTTCTATTGAAGTCTCAGTTCCACTTTTGTGTTCAAACTTTGAGGTTTGAATTTGCATCTAGTGGCTGTGCGTGAGCATTTATCGTTAACGCTTATCTTTGACGAGATTTATCTATTCTCAAATCAATAATAATAATATAAAACTAATATAATAAATATATTTTTTATTTGATATTTTGAATAAAGATCATCTTTAAAAACAAAAGAGAATAAAAAGATTAAAGAAATTAAAAATTTAACTAAATATTTTTGAAAATTAATTTTTTAAAATGAAAATATATTTTTTTACATAAATTAATTCGCATAGACATTATTGCCACCATCGAGGTAACATAAATGGAAGACAAATCCATAAATTTTGACTTATTATCACTAAAATATAATGTTTTTTTAATATATATAACTTGATTTGATTTTTTTCTGAATTAGAGACTCGAGTTTTATATGTAAGTAAATTTTCACTCTGTTATCTCTTTTCGTTTATTCGAAATCAGGCTTTACTTTTGCAGCTTTTTTTGCAGCTTATTTTACACCTACCCGAAATTTTGACCTTTTTTAGTTTGTAAAAATATATATCTTGGTATGATTTTTTTCTCAACTAGAGTCTTGAGGTTTATACGTAGATAAATTTTCATTTGTTATCTTTTTCCTTTCCTCAAATCAAACTTTACGTTTTTTCCTTATTTTACACCTACCCTCGATTTTCTATCCTAACTGTAATATTATCATCAGAGAAAGATTTTAAAATTGGCTATATTTTATTCTAAGTTTTTCTATTTTTTTTAATAATGTTGAAAAGTTTTATTCTAGAATGCAATGAAAACATTTATTTTTTAGAATGAATATTGATAATATATCAACGAAAACACTTTCACGGCATGACCGTGATATGGCTATCAAAGGAGCTCTGTTTATATTTATTTTTCTAATTCTACAGATGATTGTATTTTCCTGGAAAAGATTCCACTCAAAATCTTATGAGGTTATGTTTTACATATATATTTTTTGTATTTTTATTCGCAACATTTGGGATATCCGATAGTTAAAAGTTATATAATCTTTTATGATAATAAATTTATTTCTAAAATACCCTACTTTTCCAAATGGAAGTCGTTCTCGCTGCCCACCTGAAACAATCCTCAGTCCCTGCAGATTTGATTGAAATAAACAAAAATTTTATACATATTTTTTACAATAATTTATATAAAATATAACATACATAATTCCATAACTACCAATTATGATTGCCTCAAACAAAAAAAGCATAAGAATAGGGTAAAATATATTATACACCTAACATACAAGCATTTACATAAACATATATTTTAAATGAATCAAAAATATAGATCAGAAGCTGTCATGTGGTGAGAATGAGTTTTCCTGATGTAAACTTTATCATTTATTAGTTTCAAAGTATGATGAAATGGGTAAAATAGAACGTTTTTAGGAATTTCTTCAAATTTTATACAGTAAGTATAAACAATAAGTTCAAGAACCTAAACATTTGGTACCCAAGTCATTTTGTAGCCAAGAGTTTAAAACAAACTGGGTACTAAACGTTAAAAACTAGGTATGCGATATCTTAAAAACTAACGCAGCGTATTTCTAACAGTTATAGAAAAATTTTACGAAAATTATTAATGCAAAACCCAGTGAGTTAAATGCAGGGAAAAATTGATTTACTGTCAAAAATGAGTTTTGTTTCAACATTAAATGGATCCGACATTAACGAATTTTTATATTGCTGTGACGGTAGGATATTAAAGTTCTATATTAAATGCCATTTTTCTACCTTTAAACGAAGAGAATCTCAGTTCATTTTACTATACTTTGAAAATAAATTGCCAAAAGTATTACATTTAATAAATTTGTTAAGAAAGGTTTTTTAACCTAAAAAATTGCCAATAATATAAAAATAAAAATCAATTTGCACCTAAAGTTTTCAACAATAAATCTTCAGAAAATTTAATTCTTTTTTCAATAAATATAAATTTAATTTTTGTTATATAATTTTTCAAATTTATTAGAATAAATATATTTTTTTAAATATATAATAATATTTCTCATGAGAATTTAACTATATTTATAATTGATAGATAAACCTTTAAAAAGTCGTAAATTCATGTGCCTACTAAATAAGTGGTATACCTATATTATAAACTGAAAAATATTTAGTACCACTAAAATTTCGTTTAAAAGTTTTTTAAACGCTTTTCCACATTTATTAAAGATCATTACTTTGAATATTCCATTTATATGTGCATACAGATATGCAAAATTTGGTAAGTTTCTATTTCGGAGGAATGAAGTTATAACTTCTAAAACTTTCTTACATTTGTATATATAAAGTAGGCTCCCTCTTCTTCAGAAAATGCCATCCAAGTTTTGCCAAGGTAACGATGTATATATTGAGAATAAAGTTTTTCTCTTTTTTTTAAACTATTTTTATTATTCTTGACAGTTTTTAATAAAGGAGATCACCCTTTTTTTAAATACTGCCAGCAATTATTAAATACAATAGCAAATTTTATGCAGAAAACTCATGTTGAGGTGAAAATATTTTTTATTTTAGGGAAACGATACGACAAACAAGTGATTAGATATAAAAAACGATCAAATTTTTATTATAAATTAATTATGTCTCAACTTTATCATCTTCGTTCATTTGTATGTTGTTTGATTATACGTATAAAACTTTCTCAAAATGGTCAAACACGAAACTTATTTAAATTGACCGATTCAGCTTGTTTCGAGATATTGTAGAATGAATGGTATAAACGAACTGTCTTTTTCCTTCAAATAAAATGATGCTCATCAAAATATGCCTCTACAGTCTACAGAGTCCTTGTTTTGTATTTAATTAATTTCATTAAAAAAATCACCTCATTGAATTCGGTATAAAATCCCGTTTTTAGTTCTATATCATTTTCAGTTATATTTTCTTTTTTTGCAATTTTGTTTTGCCTACTTATAATTCTATTTGTTCTGTGACAAAATAAATTACATATATAGCTACGTATAACTATTTAATCATGAAGTCCTTTATTTCAGTTGAAGTGTCATGTCAATCATTTTTTGACAGGTATGATTAAATTTTATAAAAAATAAACATCACTGTTAGATTCGGCCTACCTGAAAATGGGTACATATGTGTAAAACACCTGATTTGCAAATTTGATTCACGCTTACAAGTATTTTCAAATTCTAAATACAAAAACAATCTATAATTGGAATTGGCATTGTTGATTTGTTATAAAAATGTGTATATTTCATGTAAAATTTGAATGAATGTTTTCGTAGTCAGATTTTAAAATTTTGTTTTTGAGAACAATTTTTAGAAGCGAACCACAAATTTATTTTACACTTTTAGGTAATTTTGAATCCAAATGCAAAAACAATCTATAAATGAAATTGACATTGTTGATTTGATATGAAAATGCGTTTATTTCATGTAAAATTTTAATGAATGTTCTCGAAGACAGATTTTAGAAATAAACCACAAATTTGTTTCACACTTATAAGTATTTTGAAATCCAAATGCAAAAATAATCTATAAATGAAATTGGCATTGTTGATTTGATATGAAAATGTGTATATTTCATGTAAAATTTGAATGAATGTTCTCGAAGACAGATTTTAGAAATAAACCGCAACTTTGTTTCACACTTATAAGTATTTTGTAATTCAAATGCAAAAACAATCTATAAATGAAATTGGCATGTTGATTTGATATGAAAATGTGTATATTTCATGTAAAATTTGAATGAGTGTTTTCAAAGACAGATTTTAGAAATAAACCGCAACTTTGTTTCACAATTATAAGTATTTTCAAATTTCTAAATGCAAAAACAATCCATAAATGAAATTGGCATTGTTGATTTGTTATAAAAGCGTGTATATTTCATGTAAAATTTTAACTAATGTTCTCGGAGACAGATTTTAAAAATAAACCGCAAATTTGTTTCACATTGATCAGCGTTTTCAAATTCTAAATGCAAAAAGGATTTATAAATGAAATTGCGATTGTTAATTTGTTATAATAATGTGTATTTTCCATGTAAAATTTGAATGAATGTGTTCAGAGACAGATTTTAGAAGTAAACCGCAAGTTTGTTATACAGTTATAGATATTTTCAATTTCTAAATTTCAAAAATGAAATCAGCATGCCCGATTTGATATAAAAAAATATATTTCATGTAAAATTTGAAGGTATATTTTATTAGATATATTACTCATCAATCAAAATTTTGATTCACATTTCCCAAAAAGTAAGCATGATTCAAAAAAAAATTTTTAATTATAAAGTGTTATGTGTTCAAAACTGTATATATTTATAAATTTTCAAACGAGTATATAACATAGAACCAAAGTTATAAGCTTAACTAGAGATACTGTCAGAATTTTGCTGAAAAAGTTTAACTTTTGATTTTGATTGACAGATTTATACATGAAAAGGTCATTCAACTGCCATGAAAATGGTATCAAAAGATGCAGCTATCAATTTTAGGAAATGTCACGAAGTATGGTAGCAAAAGATTTAGCCAATTTGGTACAAGAGAAATTTTAGTTGAGGGGGGGGGGGGGCTAAAATAGTCCCCCGTCACTGATAGGAATGCCAGTCTCTTATTTAAGAGTATCGTCCTTATACAGTCAAAATTAGAGTTGTGTATCATTAATTTCGTATGTATTCAGCTTACGTCATTCACTAAAGAGTTTAGTTACAATACAATATGATTTATTTTGTTTCTTTTTAGGTTGCCACGACTTTCTTTATGTGGCTGTTTCCTTTGATAATAGCTGTCATTTTTCACTGGATAACCTTCACCATCCTACATATTGCTTATTCCCTCTACATTGCATATATAATGTTCCTCGTCTCACAATCGACTGTTCATTGCAAGACACCAAGGTAAATTCTTTTCTTTAACCTTCGGATTACGAAGAAGTGATTTTGTTTTCAAGTTGATTTAAAGTGTTGAAGCTCTCACTTGCATTGACTCTTCACTCAGACACCTGGCAAGTTTTTTCAGAAAAAGCTTTCTTGCGTTGTTCATTTTTGTTAGATAATTTTCAGGTGAATTATGTTTAGAGAGTACATAAGCATTTAGACAAGACAGATCAAGATAGTTAGAAAAAGCCGCAACAGTCCATCTTCGACATGGCTTGTAAGATCTGTACTGTTTGACCATTAGGTTTCCCACGTCAACACCACTTTTATGTTTATTGTACTCCAACAAAAAATCAGGTTTACCATCTCTGTTTGAAGTGATGATTTGCTTTCTGTGATGTGATCACAACATATAAACAACTTTAAAATCACGTTTGGCGTGTTTTTTTTTAGGTATGTACGCTGTAAATGAGGCTTCTTTACAGTATATCGTGCGCGATTCACATTCATTTAGTTTCAATGTTTTCAAATATGAAGGCTGGACTTTTGGTACAAATTTTCTTGTATGCTTCGCAGTCCCGCAAACTGTGTAGTCTTTTGTCAGAGCCCACTTAGTAATTTCTAAAGAGGTAAAAAACCTGTCCATAAAAATTCCGCACCCTTTTGGGAGATTGGTGTCATTGATTAGCCTTTGAGAAATTTGAAAAGAAGGAAAGTATGTTTTATCAGGCAAACCGGTGATATAAATTTGAGGTTTCAAAAAGTAAAACATTTCTGAATCACATAAATGATAAATTTTAAGGCCATAATGGGCAGGCTTCTTAGGATCATAGACTTTAGTTTACATCCACCTCTGAAACAAACAAATTGTTCGTCAATTGTAACCGAAGAATTAGGTGTCGAGTACAAAGAAAACACGCCATAAAAGTGATCATGGAGCGTTCGAATTGCTGAAAGCTTATCGCTAGGATTTCTTTGACGCTTATCATCAAAGCATAAAAAAATTTGAATTAAAAAAAACATATCTCTTGCTAGAGCAGCTTTCAGAAATGGACTTCCAAATGTATCATTATATAAATCAGTAACCTTGGCTCTTTGATCCAGAGCCCGCGCTACCCATTAAATTAGAATTCTATTGAGTTCAAAAATGTTATTGAATGATGTCTTAATAAATATACGAGATCAACTATTATTTATAATTATATTTATATCGAAATTTGTATAATGAATACGTATGTGGACAAAAGTTCTGAAACCGAAATGATCATAAATCAAATAGTTTAGTAAACAAGTATTGTATATCAGGGACGTGCAGAGGGGAGAGGAGGGGGGGGGGGGGTGCTTTAGAGTGCTCAAGTACCTGCCCTTTTTTCTTCTGTTTTAAAATTGCCCTTTATAGAGGTATGTGTTTATTTCAGCCGTTTTCTCTACTTGAGCACCTGCCCTTAAATAATTCTCCGCACGTCCCTGTTGTATATAGCAATAAAAACTTATGTATATGCTTAACGTTCTCAAAAATATTTTTAAATCGAGTTTTAGTTCAAGCTATTTTGACCAAACACATAATTATAATAAATTAAAATTTACCCATAATAATTGAGTTGCATTTTTAACGTTGTTTTCATGAATATAAAATTAACAATGGGTGGAAAATTTTTAAGATTCCGTTTTACCAGAAGCAAGACCTTTAGAACTAGGTGTCACAGTTATGATGTCTTTTATATTCTCAGATAGAGTTCTTCCCCGTGTGCTCGTAAAAGGCTCCCAACTATCTACTTGATCGGATGAAATCAAGTTATCATCTATTTCATTATCGCTTGAATCAAAACTAGAAAAACTACTAAAAGTTTCATTCGAATCTATTGTTTCTTCGAAGAACGAACGTGAACTATGTTCTGATTCCATTGGTAAGAACAAATAAAATTACAATAAAAACAGACAGAAGACGACTGTGAAGAAAATAATGATCAAATGATATTATAATGACAAATTATTTGATTTCAGCAGAGATGAAACAAAAATTATATTCTGAAGTGAATGAAAGCCAAGTAAAGGTTATTTATGTATTACCAATTGAACGCTGATACTTCATACTTCTAACACACCCGCTTCTATTTCATTTTGTTTACTAATTTTATAGATAGATGGCATAAGAACATTGTAATGAAGGTTCACAATATGTAAACAATTTTGAAGCGAGTTGTTTCTAGGTCAAACTGTCTGAGTATCATGAAATTTAATGATGTATTCTTGAATCTTGATTATGACAGCATATAATATAAAATAAAGGCGGAAAACCCGAAGTTGATGTGCAACATAAAGATTTACAATTGCTGTATTATTATGGAGAAGGTTGTGTTTAAAGAGATTCGGTTCGAATCCAATAACGACCAAAATTTAATACAAATACTTTTTTTTTGTGTTTTTTAATTTTGATTTTGAAAAATAAATCACAATTTCAACTTTTTTTTTACATTTTTAGGTTAATTAAATTTGTTATAACTGGGAGAATTGCCATATCTCCGTAATCGATGCTATACTAAAATTGTTCCGAATCCGAAGGTTAAGTCACTCAATCCTGTGTGTTTTAACCAAAAATTTGTTTTATCTAATTAGGTTTTTTCAAAAAACAAGTTTTATACACATTCTTCAATCCCTATGTTTTATGTACAGGAAATGTCTTTATAGGCTGATACGTTGAAGTCAGAGGCGTACCCAGAAATTTTTTCTAGGGAGGCAAAGTTAGAGTCTAATTAATTTAAAAAAGTTTTAACAATTTCAAAAACTTATTAGTTAACTTTATTCCAATCAGTAACGTTTGCAATTCTTTTTTCCCTCTTCAGCTTCTGTATTTATTTGGCAACAAAAACTAACAACACCAAAAAAATGAGATCTTCATTACCTGGAAAGAAAAAGTTTGACTAACAACAAATGAGAAAATTTTTTTCTAAAATTTATATAATTTTGCAAAAAGTTTTTAACTTGAAAAACAAAAAGTAAGAAATTGATGACTTCTTTAAAATGTAAGTTTTCTTTTATTTGAAAAAAAAATTATGAATTTTTCTGTCAATTTTTTTAGTATATTCTTTCATAAAAGAAAGAAATATTAAATTGTTTCTTCTAGTCGGAGTCATGGATTTTCTAAGAGGGGTCATAATCCTGTTTAAGGTTGAAAAACTTCTTTCACAAACTGCTGTACTCGAACCTACCGTAAAAAGGCCCGAAAGAGAATAAGAGTCATTTTACATAATACAAAATTGCTTTAAAATACCTTCATATAGTTTATATATGTTAGGAAATGCTTCTTTAATTGGTTCGAGTACTTCAAAAACATCAACAACGTTAGATTCTTTCTGTATCTTTTTTTTAATATATTCTTTTCCAACTTTAAGTTCCGAAAAAATCTGCTGAGATATATTTTGTAGATGGGATATAAAAGGTTTCCGTATTTCATATTACAAAAATCCTACGCTTTCAGGGGATAAATATGAAAGTGCTTTCATTATTGTGCAGTTTTTTTCGTTAAACCTGAAAAAAAACAATTAAAAGGATGAACATTTGTGGAAAACCAAACCTTTTGTCAAATTCCTCTAGAATCAATTGTAAGGTTTCATCGTAGTGAATACGAAATGTTCTTATTTTTTCTGCGTTATCATCGAAAATATCAAAAATATTATCTGTGGAACTGGAATTGTCAACATAAAATCTCATTTTCTTGATTAATGAATCAAATTCGTTTTCGTCATCTTTTAAATCTAACAAAACTTTCACCAAATCTACCAAACTTATTCCAATAATGATATTATTATCTTCTTTCTAAATCAATTAGTATAGTGCACTATTCATGTAACTTCGAAAATGTATTTTACTTGGAGGTAGTCATTAGCAGTCTTCATTACACTAAGAAACTTTTCAACCATAAGCATTACAAATATTGAAGAATCGTCTTTTAAAGTATGAAGTAGACCCCTTGCTTCGAAAGAAATATCTAGATCAGAACTATTTTTTACTTTTCCAGAGAAGATATTATTTTTCTATAATTTTTTATCAATGAATTAACAACTTCATAATGTGATGTCCATCTTGTTGGAATAAATTTTTTGAATTGTTTACTGAAAAAAGTTTTAACTTTAACTTTTTTCATGAACTTGTAAAGCCTGGTCATTAATGATAAAAGAAATTCAATATGATTTATATGACCGAAAGATGGAGTGATAACTAAGTGAAGCTGATGGTTTATACAATGAATATAAGGAATGTATCTTTCAAGTGCTTCACTGATTTTTTCTTGGACTCCATTTTTCTTGCCTGTTAAGATATCATTTTTCATCTATAAGTACTGGTAGAAAAATATTATCTGACATCACGTAAGCGCCATCATTGCATTGACTCATAATTTTGTATTTTTGAATTTTACACTCATTAAGAATGTCTAGAATTGTGGTGCTGATATAAGATGCATCACATTCTTTCATATAGACCATACTAATTAATGCTTCCTTTACGGTCTTTCCTTTCAAAAATCTCAACACCTTACACAAAAGAAAAGGAATCAATGAAAATGAGCACCCCATTAAACTACTTACAATTGACAGGCATTATTTTCCACTTATATCTTTTGTTCCATCAGCTTTCAATGACAGATATGTTGAGTTATTGATTTTAAGTATTATTTTTTGTAGAACAAAACTTTTTAAAGATGCAACTATTTCATTTTGTATTCTTGGTGAAAAATAAGTGGAGTTTTTTGGAATGGAAACTGCGATCTTACATTTTCCCGATAAAAATTAATCATTAGATAATAAAATTATCAGTGCTGGAACATGACTTGTTTGAAAGTTTCAAAAACTTTCTTAATATATTTCATTTATCCATATGTTCAATTTCTATTTTGAGAATTTCAAAGATAAAAATAGTACATCAAACTTCCTCAATATTAAAACTTCACTTTTGTGCATAACTTACATTAATATTATTCGCATCACTCGATATATCGACTTCTTCAGATGTTATCAAAAAAATTTATGTTGATAAATATGCTTTTAACAGAATTTTTTATAAAAAAATAATTTCAAAACGGTGAATATGTTGAACTTTGTTGAAATAACAAGGAGTGAAAAGAGTTTTTTTTTTTGACTATTTTGTGCTTATCATAAAATTATACTACCTTAAAAATCAGTTGAATGAACTAGTTATAAAAACTTAATAAAAATATTTCTCAAGTGAAAAAAAGTACCTAAAAAACATTTATAATATTCATCAAATTAAATTAACCAAATTTTACAATTGATAAATTTACTTTATTTTTATATCTGATTTAACTATGAATTTTCAAAGATTTTCCTAATTTTCAAATTTAAATAACCTAGTTAAAACAACTAACTGATCGACATCTTCATTAATGCACCTTTTTGTTTTGACAATGTGATATGAAGGATCTTTATAGAATTACTATATATTTTGATCAAAATGAGGACTGATATTGTTTGAAATTCAGTTTCTTACATTTTGAAGACAGTTCGAACTCTAGTTTTTCGTGAACTGTATAATTAAAACTTCCGTTGATACTGTCTGCCTCACAGTCATATCACATGATAATAAGTGTATATCATAGGAGCATATGGTGATGAAAAATGATCTGACATTCAAACAATTGTAGTCAGGCATATTTTGATGGCAATACATTATTTAATGGTTGTGAAGAATGACAACTTGTTGTGATTTCTGAGTGTAGTGTAGAATGGCTTAAAAGGGGGCAAAAAAATTTTTCGGGGGGGGGGGGGGTGGGTTGCACATAGTGTAAGCTAAAAGATCTCATTCAGATTTTTATATATCGCATAAATATTGCGAATTTTAAAATATTTTTCTTTGTTTATTTTCATAACATCTCACATTTACTCTATTTGATAACTAAAAATATTTTATCCTAAATTATTGTTTCTTCTCAAACTATTAACTCTGTATGATGATTTAAATTGATGATTCGTCAATCCTACAAGTGCACAATCAGAAAAAAATATTTGTGAAACAAAGAGTGTTGGATAAACGAGATATGTCTGTAGTAATTCAACATGGTACAGATGATTGTGGCGCTGATATTAGCTGACCTTTTTCTTGCTCTTCTCTATGATGGGTTGAGTAAGACTTCTTCTTTTTCAAGAGCAATTTTTATTTTTTTTTTAAGGAATTAAAAATAACAAAATATCACCTGTTATATATTTTTTTAATTTAATAAATTCAAAGTTACAATTTTTGTAAACTTCGTAATCAGTATAAAATTTGCTTTAAAAGAAGGTATTAAAA
Source organism: Nectonema munidae (assembly GCA_030549495.1). NCBI lineage: Eukaryota > Metazoa > Nematomorpha > Nectonematoida > Nectonematidae > Nectonema > Nectonema munidae. The sequence continues at coordinate 733,509 of JAUIRK010000969.1, read as the reverse complement.
TTAAAAATAGAATTATTTAAAAATTTTCCAAAATTCTTCCCTTCATTTTTTTGAAAAATAAATATATATTTATTAAAATTTTTTAATTCAGAAAATATAAAAACATGTAGCATGAAAAATTAAGGGTTTTTTTTACTTAAAATTACATTCGTATACGAGGAAAAATATAGTTTCATTTAAACGCTTATAAAAATATTTTGATAATTTTTGAAAAATATCGCATTTTCAAAAATGTATAAAGGTATATGCTCTCCAAGATAGACATTGCTTAATTAAATTAATAAAAAATTTCGCGCATAAAGTACCATAAAGTCTCCAAAAAACCCGATACTGATCAAACAAAAAAGCCGATTAAGCTGCTATTTTTGGACATTTGTATTAAGAATTTGAAAAGAAAAAGGTGTTTTAATCATAAAAAATAATTTTTATTTTTTTAGACTCGTCTATACCTTCTTTCATGTGATCCATCGTATCAGCTACACAGCACTTTCCATCGGATATACGGGTTTTTTGCTTCTCTTCTTCGGCCTCAACGTTTATTTAGCCATTCCGTTGCTTCTTTGCATCAAAGTCTCCTACATTCTCGCCTTCTACGGCTCCTTTCTTGGCGTGTTGAATCAAAGTATAGCGACATTGCTTTTTAATTCCTTATCTGCCAAAATAGGTGTACGCTTTTTATTTTTTGTTATTAAGAACTTTCCTATTTTTAACCTAAAAATTAGAAGACTCATATTTAATCACTTATTGGTAGATTCAATATAATAGAAATAATTATCAACGGGTATATTCTACGGGGGCGTGAGTAAGGTTGGTTAGGTACTGTGTTTTGATAACTCAAGGTCTTGGGTTCGACCCCGCATCAAGTGTACTTTCTCATAGTTCGATACAAGCGACGCAATTGTGCCTTCTCGATGAAAACACCTCACGTACCTTTACCTTTACGGAGTTAATATTCATATTTTTTTAAAGCTCAACATAAGTGATTATGCCCCTGTAAATTGTCTAACCATGAAAATAAATAAATATAATGACAGGCTTTAAGAAGTGTTCAACTAACATAATCTTATTATCGCCACATTAAAATCTTGGGAAATGTACATAGTTTTTCAACAACTATGCTAAATTGGTAAAAGTTAACTTGAATTTAAACTATCATATGTTTACAAACTTCTAAAAATGAAATAAAGAATTGATAATAATTTTCTTTATCAAATATAAGTTGTCTCGATAAGTTTTCTTTCTCGTAGGGATCTCCTGAGTACACGATATCGTTTGCGTTGGTTATCTTCAACACTTTTGACACCACAATGATCTTTATATTTAGTTTCACTTTGCAAAAACTTTGCAATCTTGTTAACAAGTGCTGTTGGTGCCAGGGGCGCACATCCTCAAAATTATTAGGGGCGATTTTTTTTGCAATTTTCAAGATTACTGATATCACGGGAGACCAAATATTCAAGCAATCCTTTAAAATAGAGTGTATTCAACGCATACCTAAAGTCCTAAATTATACGACTACCTTATATTTTTTTAAAAAATTGGTGAAATTTAAATGCTATACTTTCAACGAAAATATTTTAATTAAATTTGCATATCGCATATACACTATTTTAAAAAAATCCAAAATTGCTGGGGGGGGGGGAGAATAGGCTTTTCATTTGAAAATGAAGTAGTCTATTAGGCACACTACAGGAATTAATGAAAGGATATTTGATTGATAGAGAAAACAACTGAAAACAAATAACTGAAGGTTGAAGAGTTTTATATGAGTGAATGTAGTCTGAAGGAAAAGAGTCTACTAGACACCCTGCGATGTTTATATGAAAAAAATGTGATTGATTGAGGGGCGCACATCCTTGAAATTATTGGAGGAGGCGGACTTTCATGCGTCTTCCAAAAAAGACAACAAATTTTTCTGAATTCCTACTCCTCCCTTGTCTATTCTATTTCATTCTTAATTAAGCTTAATGTAAACTTTAACCCTTCCCTATTAAGCTTAACGTCAACAATGAATGAGGACTTATATATAGCTCCTTCTTTCTCACTTCAAGAAAAGGGGTAAAGATATCAAATAACAATAAAAAATTTGGAAATTTTATTGAATGAAAAAAAAGATTCATTAATTTTCAGTTTTTCCTTCTTCCTAAAGAATGAAAAAATGTAAAACAGAACTAAAGTTAAAAAACTTGGTTAGTTAGACTCTTAAAAAAGGGTATAAAATAAAGATAAAATTGTGCAACCAAAAATCAAACAATAAATTAAATTGCATTACTTCATTTTTCTTAGCATCATTCAAAAATAGTTTAAAAGCTAAATTGGTGCACGCTACAAATAGTAAAATAACTTTTAACATTTTGCAATGGGTTGCCTTTTATAATAACTTTTAAAGATAAAAAGTCTCAGAAAAAGTTAAAAAGTTATAAAGCTTCAGCAAAAACCAAAAATTTTTACAGCATAACTTAAGTTTTTTAAAACTAATTTGACGTATTATGGGTCGCAGTAAAAAAAGTTTGAAAAACGCTGCCCTACATCATACTCTATGGGTGGCATGGCAGGTTGGTTGAGATGTTGGATTCAGCATGGAAGCCTCTGGATTCGATATCTCATCGATACCAATTTGTTCATAGTTTGACATAAGCGTTACATGAGTTTCTGGTCAATGAAAACTACCTTTTACTCAAAATTGAAAAATTTGCTACATAATTAACATAAGGGGGAAAGGAGACAAAATAAACGAATAAAGCAATTTTGACTATTTTAAAATGAAACTGTCTGTTCTCAGAATAATTTCAAAATAATAGGAGGCATAAAAATGAGATAGTTTATTTGATATTTTCAAATTTTTATAAGCAGCAAAGCCAACGTTGAAATAGCTAACCCTTATAGGGTGATTTGGTAACGCTTGTATTTTTTACATTTTGTAAGGAATCATAGTATACAAAAAATGGTAGTTTAAAATTATTTAAGTCTTAGAACACAAAATCATTAAAAAAACTATTTAAACAAACATAAATCAAAAATCATAGTATACGAGAACAAGAAAATCATTATGTTTTTTTTGATTATTTCTGTTTACAAATAAAATTCTGACAGCTGTCATAAATAGATCAAGTACATATTTAACGAATGAAAAATTTTGTTTCGATATTATATTTTTATTATAATCAACAATTTTCTTAAAAAAATGATTTAATTTAACAATCGAATTAAATTTAACAATCGAACATTATAAAAAATATCTCTGCTCAAATATTAAACAAATAGAGTATTTTTCTTTTAATCTGAATAGTAGTCAAAATATTCATTCCCAAATAGCTATTGAAAAATTTTTTTTTGACTTGATAAATTAAAGTTTTCAAATGTTACAAAATGTAACAAACGTACTGATAAAGATGTGACCTTTGTTGGAAAAAAATTTAACGCGAGTCTGACAATATTCATTGATATAAAATTGTAACGATTGAGAAATATTTTTCTCTCATTTTCAACATCACAAACAAATTTTCGTTTTTGCAAAATGTTTGGTGTATTGATGGAACTAAATTTTTACCAATAATCTGTGATTAATTCGAATAGCTGAACATTGGTATCATGAAGAAAAGTTCTGAAAATATTGAACTTATATTCCATTAAAAACTAGTTTCTAATGAGATAAAATAAAATTATTTTTAATTTAACTCTAAATACAAATTAGAGAGAAGCAGTGGCGTAGCCAGAAAAAAGTTGATAGGGGAGGGGGCACAATTTAAACTTAAAAAATTTGAGCAACATTATTTATACTTGATCCTTTCATTGGAGAAATTTTCGAAAACTGGTATCGCATAAGGTGCATGGGGCACCATGAGATACATGGGAGGGGGTGCACGGCCCCAGCCTAGCTAGGTCACTGGAGAGAAGAGAGCTGAATGAGATAGGAGAGCTTGAGTGAAAGAAGAGAGCAGAATGAGATATGAGAGCTAACAAGAGAAGAGAACTTGAGTGAAAGAAGAGAGCTTGAATGATTGAGTTTTAGCAGAGAAGGAGACAGAAAGAGAAATAGAATCACTGTGGCAGAAGATGAGAAAATCTAGTGGATCATCAACATGTGTTTTCTCAAAAATACTACAAGGAAACTAAACATTGCTTACTTATTATGTGCATATTGAAACAATGGATTATTATTATTATTATATAGCTCTCACATCGTTTCTAAAATATTTTTGATATGAATTTCAGAGCAGCTTGGCATGATGTTCGACTTGAAAGTCTGCATTCCCTCTTTTATTCTCTTATCTTACATTATCATGTATTCGAATGATCATTACATCTTATAATGCGATCATCATACATGTTTTATAAACAAGCGCCCCTGGTTGGTGACAGGAACAGTTTGGATATCTTATTCAATGCAAAACATCTGGTATTACTTCTTCCTAGCTGGCTAAGCCTTGATTTCTAGAATTTTAAGATCGATTTTCAAATTGTTGCTACAAATCTTTCCAATTTACTATTCTGATTATAAGGAGTGATCCTATTAGGTACTGTACTGTGTCACATTAAAAAGTTACATGCGCAAATATACTCGCTATGGACTTTATGCATCATGTGTGGGTTATACGTCCCTTCTAATCCCCATGGCTAATTTCGTTCTTTATTGTCCTGAAAAAATGTGAACACGAGTTCCCATGAAAATATCATTTCATCCATTCAAATATTAAGTCCGACTGAAAATTAAAAAAAAATTCTGCCTTTTCGATTCGAAAATTATGGGTACGAAATAAATACGCTTCTGAAAATTTGGCACCTCAAAACAGATGTTTTAGAGAACATATATACCGAATTTAAGTTTAACCCGGAAAAGTTAAAAAAAACTGTTATTCTTTACTGGCCTGTTTTTTGAACCAAAAATTTGTAATATAAGTATAGGCTGGATATTATATCACTTTCCTATGACCATCTCTGGACTTTTCCTATTACAATATCTTTAAATACAGCTTTCTGATGACATATGATTTAATTGTTACAATAATATAAAAACTTGAAATTGATTCCGAGTTTTTCTTTGAAACAAAAAATTGTATTATCTCCAGAAAAAAATAGATTAATTTTTTAATGTAACATATGTTCACCGCGAAAATTAATGCATTTTAATGATACTATTGGAATATTTATATCAATATGTTATGGTTTTGGAGAAAAGTTGTAAACAAAATTTTCAGTACAGACCAATTTTAGTGAAATATGAAAAAGTCAATTAAAATTTACGAAGTTTTTTCCAAAAATAATTTTATTTATTGTTAAGGGGAAACAAAAAAAATGATTCAATGATTTTGAAGTTGAATTTCTATATTTCGACTAAAACTGGTTATTGGAATATAGGCGGTTCTTGATGTAAAATTACTAACTCTTGCTCGAATTCAAGCAACTAAACCAACTTATTCTTTTCTTTTGTTAATAACATTATATAAACAATAAAAGAACGTACTAGTGATGTTTCGAAAAGATCAAAAAATTCTTAGATGCGAGATTTGTGATCAAAATAATAATAGCTTTTTAATTGATTTGATGTATCGACCACACCCATAAATTGATTCTAATCGAAAATGATTGAAGCTATAGTTTGTATCGTGCCTTCACTTTCTTCTCGTTTCTTTTTGCAACGTATTTTTTGTTTATTTGGTGAAAAGTAGTTTGAAACCATATTGACGCATCGTGAATCCACCCATTTCAACAAATCAATTTTTTTATTTTCATTTTTAAAATAATCTGTATCTTCTTTTTGAAATTAAAATCCTTTTTCAAATCGTTAGGAAGGTGTTTATGATTTGCGTGTAGAATTCCCGAAGCGCAAATACGTCCATCGTGTAAATAATAAATCAAATGAGGTAAAAAATTGTATGGCATCCTGAACCCTCAAACATTGAGCTAATTCAGTGCATTTAGCTAAGCAATCACTCACTTCTGTTTTTCGAGAGTACGGATTCAAACTATATGCAAAACCAGATATTCCAGCCAAGGCCCAAATTTTGAAACCCCACTTAATGGGTTTAGCCTTAACATACTGTTTCATTATACTATGAACATTACATTTTACCATTCTTTCCTCTATACTTCATTTTTCACTGCATACACTAATGTATCTTCTTAATTATCCCATTAACGACCAGAATAATCAGACGATATCTAATGTAAAGCAGAAGATTTGTATTAAAAAGCATAATAAAAGCAGACGATTTTATTTTTGTAAAGTCTACTGTGCTCGATAACCGGTTAATTGTACACATTTTTAAAAGACAAGAAAAAAGTGTTTGAATATTTAACAATCAAACATTGTTTACCAATGAGCTCTAATAGATCCCAAAATTTTGGTCACTTTATTTTGATTCCTTTTTTATCTTGACTCAGCCTCATTGTATCTCCGTATTTAATGAAAACAGTATTCTCTTTTATAAGATCATATTTAATTTCATTGCTTAGGGAGTTTCAAGTTTTGCTTCATTTCCGTTTCTTTCTTTATTTATTTAATACGAATTCATTTTTATCTCTAGTACTATCAAAATGACGATTCATTCCCTTCTAAAGCCTACTCCATGCATATATGTGGTGTTTGTGGACAAGACTTTGTCGACGATGTTTCCATTAATTTATTGGAAATGAGAGAGTATGATTTTGAAGATGATAGTCGCCACAAAGAAGATAAGATTATGCAGATAGAAAATGTTTGTACTCTTGATTGCACCCACAAGTATTCCTATTTTCCTTAATACTATATTAATAGAAAACTTTAACACTATCTGAGGCAGGGGGGGGGGGGGGTGGAATCTGCCCGCGTAAATTTCAGTGCACTGTTTTGGAAAAAGTACTTTAGATATGTTGAAACCTTGTGACTTTTAAATATATCTACAAATTTTAAAAGTTCATATTAACAGTATTGTTAATTTTCTGTCATACCATAACAATGAGATAGTATTTATCAATGAAAAAGTTTCGACTTATGAAGATGATTTTAGGGCTATTCAAGTTATTTTTATTAACACCTTATGTTGGCTTTTTATCTCATTAGCTTGTGTTTTTATCATATGATTAATCAGATATATTTTTGAAATCAATTATTCATTAAAAAATTAATTTATGTCTACATAAAAATTTATATAATTTTTGGGAATAAAACACAGGAACACATTTGATTTCTCTACGCTGCCTATAACTGTATATTGTGGTTTTAAACTTTGTTCAGTTTGTTTCATATAAAAAAGTATGATTGTGTGTTCCGTATATTTTTATCAGTAAGGATCAAAACTAAACTAAAAAAAAATAAAATTTTAGAAGACATATTGATATAAAAATTGAATCAGGATTTTCCATAATTAGAAACAAAATTTATCTTGAAAAAAACTAAGTAAAAATTGACATACCAAAATATCTATCATTTTGAAGCTCACAAAACATAAATATATTACGTAAATTTTTTTTTAATTTTCTCAAATTTTACAAAGTTTTGTTTTTTTATATAAAAATATTTTCAAATTTTTATTTTTATTTTATAGCCCCAAACAATTCTAGTTTATATTTTGAAATTTTTTTATTAGTTTTGCTAATTATTTTGTTTTCTAATAATAATCATTATAATCTTTTAGAGATTGTAAATAAACATTTAACCATGTCTTCAAAAAGAGAAATTTTTGGAGGAAAATACAAAACAAAAAGAAGTAAAAAAATTCCGAAGAAATCAGAAGAAGCGCAAACTTCTAAACAGAGTATTTTTGAAACCTCAGAAACTTTACAAAATATTTTCGATTTGAATTATACATATGATCATGAATCTTTTGCAACTATCTCTCAAACATCTAGTGAAAACGAAGAATCAGAATTTCTGAATTTTTCTTCTACTGAAGATTTTTAAAGTGTTTCTGTTTCTTCAGATGATTTCTTCAGCAAACTTCATTATAAAGAAGTATCAAATTAAATACGCTGGAAATCTAAAAATAATGTTTTAACATGTAATTGATTATAATGAATACAATTATAAAGGGTGTCGCACGTCTTCATTCTTTGCACAGGTAGTGAGAAAAATTATGAGGGTTGTCTCCCTCGTACAACCTCTTGAGGCTTTGCAAGATATCAGAATATGTGACAGATGAGTTTTTCAACTTAACTTGTGGCAATGACAGCAAAGTAAGACATTTTGTCCAAAATACATCTTCTAAAACAAGAGTGATAAACTGCATTGAAGAAGCTCTCAATGAAGAAAACTTTGATATTTTAGATGAAAATGTTTTTGAGATGTTTAACTCCGTTTTGAAAGCTACTCCAAAAGAAAAAGAAGAAGGTTGTCAAGATTTAAATTTCACTTGGTCGACAAGAAAGCCATTAAATATAGGGAGGCAAAGTAGAGAAAACATAATAAGAAATCACGTTGGTGTTAAAAGTAATGTTACAGCAAGCAATCCTCTTGAGTGTTTTCATTTGTTCATATGTAAAGTAATCATATTCGAAGTAGTTGAAAAAACGAATGTCTATAAAAAAAAGAAATACTGATTTTTTACAGGATGCAAAATATCCTCATATAAAGTTAATGAACGTTGAAGAAATAAAAGCTTATTTTGGTATCACTTATCTTCGGGCTTTGCTCATACAAAACTTTTTAAGAGCATCTCTTTTGTGGTCAGAATTTGGCTGTTCTTTGTTTGCTTCTACAATGAGTTTGAAGAGATATTATTTTCTTTGTTTTGCATGACCATTTTGAAAAAGCCTGCAATATTCAAATTATACGACTACACTAAAGGCGGAACAGATATTATAGACCAAAGAATTGGATATAGTACTGTAGTTAGAAAAAGTAGAAAATGGACTTCTAAAGCCTGGGGTTATATTCTTGATAATTCCAGAGTTAACGCAGGAACAGTCTTTTCCTTGAAAAAGAATCTTAATCCACGAAAAATTGATTCCTTAATGTTTGGAATCGATCTTGTGAAGGCATTAGTGATTCCTTATATAGTAGAAAAATCTCTGAGTGGTTTGTCTTCTAGTCTAAAAGAAAAAATTTATTGTTTTATTAGAAAACCACAAAGAAATATTCCAATGCAAAGAACACAAAATTTCATCAACGTTGGTACTGCAAGACGTTGCAAATCATGCCTCAGTAAAATTTCTGGAATAAATCATAAAAAGCAAAAGGATAATTTGAAGAAAATGTAACAACAGTGTCAAAAATGTGGTGAACCTTGTTGTAATGAACAAGTTTATCGGTGTTTAAACTGTTAACACTTGAAAATGTTTATAATAAAAAAAATTCTTTTTTTTTAAACTCATAATTTATATATGTATAAGTTTGCATAATATCTTTTTTTCAAAAATGAAAATGCGTCCCTTATCAGCTTACATAAAAAATGTCTTCGAGAGCTCACTTAACTACATATGTAGTTTTTTGAAATGTACCAGCAAACATGAAAACACTGATTTAGAAGACAAAGTAAATATACAAAAAATATAATTGCAAGATTTCTTAACCTTTTTATAGATTCGCATCCTTATTGATTTTGATCTTAAACTCACACGCCTGCTTAACTACATATGTAGTTTTATCTTAAACTCACACGCCCGCTTAACTACATATGTAGTTTTTTGACTAATATTTTTGAAATAAGAATGCAAATTTTGTTTTCATCGTGATAAGGGCTTCTTCTGATATATTTATTCATCTTTTCAAGTTTGACATTTTTCGTGTTTTACACATATGACCATTCAAAATTGTGTTTTCTACATATGTAGTTTAATAGGTTATTAAAACATTCTTAATATATTTTGTCTATTTGGCATATATATGTTTATAATACATAATAAAAATGAATAAATAAAATAATTTAAAAAGAAATAAATATAAAAATAAATATGAACAATAGTTTGAAGCGCATTTTGAAGGTTAAAGTATACTCAAAAACAATGTATAATAATAAAATATCAATTGAAAGCATCTGTCAGTTTTGATTGATGAATAATCATGTTTAGCCTGAGGTTTGAAAAAAGCGCAGCGCTACATTCAGATCATTTGAAATATAGATATGCATAAACAAGTAATAAAATATCATAATTTTTTTTAGTTTTGAGTAATTTTATAGCCGGCAGAATCCTTATATAGGGCTAAATCCCAAAAGATTTAAGTTTTACACATTTGCAGTATCGTATATTTCACCAAAAATTGGACACTTCTGAGAGAAAACAGTCTATGACAGTATTTCGTATAAAACCGATTATATTCTATACCATAATCAGGGTTTTTTTCTATAATTTTTAAATCTGGCTACACTAAATTAGCATAAGCTTCAATCTGTTATTAGATTTCAGAATTTTTGTAAGAACATCTTTGAAAATAAATTTATTATAGATAAGTATCAAATTAATACACGGGAAAGTCTAGCTATGCTGTAGTAATGTGTAATTCAATTAATATTTAAAAACGCGAGGATTTTTACTCCTTGTCTCACCATTTTTATTATTTCAAATCAAGCGGGCAGCAAACTTCATTATAAAGAAGTATCAAATTAAATACGCTGGAAATCTAAAAATAATGTTTTAACATGTAATTGATTATAATGAATACAATTATAAAGGGTGTCGCACGTCTTCATTCTTTGCACAGGTAGTGAGAAAAATTATGAGGGTTGTCTCCCTCGTACAACCTCTTGAGGCTTTGTAAGATATCAGAATATGTGACAGATGAGTTTTTCAAAACTCAATATATAGTTTTCATTTCTTAACCATGTAATATACGTTTTCCATTAATAAAGTTTAACTGATATGACCAACGAATACATTAAAAATTTTAATTAAGATATTTATAAATGCATATTTTACAAGATTATTTAATTGGTTTTAACGTTAAACTTCTTCTTCTTCTTCTTTTGCAGCTTTACCCATTTCTATATGGGATCGCTGTTTGCGATGAGTATCTTCCATCTTCTCCTGTCCAAAGCCAGTTCGTAGTCTTTTTTCAAGTCAATCTTCTTCTTCCTACCATCAGCTACAACACAATCCATCCATCTCATCTTTGGTCTTCCCCTTCTTCTTTTGCCTTCTACATCTTGCTCCATCATCTTTCTCTCAATACTTTCTTCACCTTTTCTAAAGACATGGCCAAACCATCTCAAGCGCTCTTCTTCTCTTATTCCCTATTCTTGTGACTTTGACACTTTTCCTAATTACTTCGTTCTTTATTCTATCTTTTCTGTTCACTCCACTCATCCATCTTAGCATCTTCATTTCAGCAACTTCTAATTTCTTTTCATTGCTTTTCTTTACTGCCAAGGTCTCCAGTCCATATAGCATAGCAGGTCTTATGACTATTTTGTAAATTTTTCCTTTAAGTTTGATAGACATTTTTCTGTCACAAAGTACTCCTGAAACATCACGCCAATTTTTCCAACCTGACTGAATTCTTCTATTTATCTCCACATCTTCTCTGCCATTTTCCATCATAGTTGAACCAAGATATCTGAAATTTTTTACTCTTCTTATTACTTCTCCCTCTATCTTTAAACCTTTCATATTATCGTCAATATCATCATGTACATTCCTATCATTCATCACTAGATACTCTGTCTTGTTTATATTTATTTTTAAACCCCTGCTTTCTAAAACTTGAACCCACTTTTCAAGTTTTCTTTCAACTCCTTCTTTTGTTTCACTAACTAAAACTACATCATCGGCGTACATTATTTCCCAAGGCATTCCCTCTCTTAATTCATCAGTATTAACATCGAATACTATATTGAAAACAAAAGGGCTAAGACTTAATCCTTGGTGTAGACCAATTTTTACATTAAACTCTTCTGTTTTGCCTACAATTGTTTTAACACCGGTTTTAACATTTTCATACATTTTCATAATTAGGTTTACATATTTTTCAGGCACGAACTTTTTCCTTAAGCATCTCCATACTTCTTGTCTTGCTAATCTATCATATGCTTTCTCAAGATCAACAAATACTGCATGTAGCTCTTTTTGCTTTTCCCCAAATTTTTCCCACATCTGTCTCATTATAAAAATTGCATTTATTGTTCCCTTCTCAGGCATGAAACCAAATTGGCTCTTTGATATTCTCACCATTTTTCTTAGTCTAATTTCTATTATTTTTTCAAAAACTTTTATTGTGTGAGATAAAAGTTTTATCCCTCTGTAATTTGAACAATCTTGAACATCTCCTTTATTTTTGAAAATTGGAACGATCATACTTTTTCCCCACTCCTGTGGTATTGCCTCTTGCTGTACAATCTTTTTCAATAATCTCCATAAGATATTGACTCCTTCTTCTACTAAAGCTTTCCACACTTCAACGGGTATAGAATCGGGCCCTACCATTTTGTTGTTTTTCATCTTTTTCAGGGCAACTTTAACTTCACACCTTTTTATCTCTTCTATTGGTCCTTGACAAACAAATCCGTCTTCAAAATACTTTCGGGAGTTTTCTTCATTAAGCAACCTAGAAAAATATTCTTTCCATCTTTCAAGAATTTTAGGTTCACTTTTTACGACTTTACCTTCTGCGTCCTTTATCTCTTTAATATGATGGAGGTCCTTGGTTTCTTTGTTTCTAAGCTTAGCCAGCCAATAGACTTTCTTTTGTCCTTGCGGTGTTTCTAAATCTTCATAAATACATTGACACGCCTTTGCTTTCGCCACAGCAACTTCCTTCTTTGCTTCCTTTTTCACCCGTTCAAACTCATCTTTATCTTCCTTTCTTCTTGATTTTTCCCACTTTTTCTTAGCATTTTTCTTTTCCTTCAGTTTTTCCTGTAAACTTGGAATCCACCACCACTGTTGCTTAAAGTTTGCATTTTTAGCAGACGACATTCCTAAGACTTCAACCGCTGTGCTTCTAATTATATTTGAATTTTTGTTCCACCACTTATTGACTTCGTCTATGCTATCATCGAGTCTTTTTAAAACTTTAATCTTAAATTCTTTTAGTTTTTCTTCTTTTAACAGCTCTCTCCACTTTATCTTCCTTTCAACCATCTTTTTCCTTGGTTTTAGGACACTCATGAGAAGACTAACAACCAATAACCTATGCTGTGCAGCAACATGATCTCCGGGAATGACTGTGCAATCGACTACTTCTTTTATTTTCGATCTTTTATACAACATAAAATCAATCTGAGCCACACTTACACCACTTTTGTATGTGATTAGATGTTCTTTCTTTTTCTTGAAAAAAGTGTTAGCAATCATCAAGTCAGATGCATTAGCAACTTCTATTACTCTTTGTTCCGACATCCGTAACCGTGGCCTCCATGTACTCTTTCTATACCTTTATTTTCTTGGCCTATATGTCCATTCAAATCTCCTCCTAATACTAGTCTATCTTCAGCAGGAATACTTACTAACATTGCTTCTAATTGTCTCCAAAAGACTTCTTTAACTTCTTCACTAACTCCACATTGTGGTGCATATGCAGTTATAACATGCAAAGGAATTTGACCGTAGAGAATTTTTATACTCATCAACCTATCCCCTTCTCTTTCAACCATAACAAAACTTTCTTTCATTAAAGGTGAAAGTATTATACCGACTCCATTTTTTCCCCTAGCTGATGCGCTGCTGTAATAAAATTTAAACCTTCATCTAGCTCTTTTGCTTTATTGCCTTTCCATCTTGTCTCTTGTAAACATAATATATCTAAACTTCTCGTCTTCATAAGTTCAACCAACTCTCTTCCACGACCTTTCATAGTTCCAACATTTAAACTTCCAATTTTCAATTTACTTTGAGCAAGCTTCTTTAGCCGTACTCGCTCTTTGCACGGTAGCCCTTGTGATTTCACAGTGGATGGGCGAAATTACTGTGCGTCGCCTACAGGGTACGCCCTAACCAATTATTTATTAAATTCTTTGATACTCATCATGTGTGTTTTGGCAAAAAACTTTTACAACCGGATGCCCTTCCTGACGCAAACCCTCTCCATTTACCCGGGCTTGGGACCGGCAATAAAGATTCCAAAAGGAAGTCTTTAAAGGCAAAAAAAAATCTTTTTTTTTAAGTTAAACTAAATTACTAAAAATAATACAGTCTGTTTGTGTGTGTAACTATTTGTTATAAGACTGTTGTCAAAATAGGCAGACATTTGTTTAGAGCTTCATCGTGGGAAGTTTCTCATAATGAGCATTTTTTTGGCAATGAGACCGTAAAACAACTTGAAATTTTGTTGCAGTTTGATATATCACACGTGAATAATCGTTTAGGAAAACGAAAGTTAGGCACATTCAAAAATTTCACTAGTTTGACCTAAAACGTTTTCAAAAATTTATTTAAATTTAAAATATTGAAAGAAGACACTTTATTTTTAATTTGAAAACAACCAGTTTTGGAGTATAAATAAAATAACACTGTCCAACAATTTTTAATTTTCAAAAAAACTACTAGACAAAAAGTAGCTGACTTTTAGTAATTTGGGTGCGCTGATTCCGAATCTGCAAAGCGTTTTTCTCTATCGGGTCTCAATTTTTCGTAAATCGCATACTAAAATGATATATTTTTCATAAATTGAGGCTTTTTAGACCAAATACTATATATAGTTTAACTTAATTAATTCAAATGATTGTTTACCATATTTTATTAATATACAGCTATATTTAGATTTGCAAAGAAAATATACCATTTTAACTATTTATTTTTACGATTTAACATCATAAAATGTTTCAAAAAGTTGGAAAAATAACTTAAATAGCATAAACGAAACAAATATAACCGGTGAGCTGTCTTTAACGGTACTTATGATTCTTCTTATGCTTGCTACCGGGCTCATCACATTGTAGACTCCAAATAAAGCTGGTCTTCACTTTCCTTTGTAACGAGTTTCCATTGCAGCGATGTCTTGGTGAAATCGTTCACCGTGTTCATCACTTAGATATGATGGATTTTCTAGAAAAAATGAAAGATGGGAGTGGAGAAAATGGAGCTTTAGCGACATATTATATCCCGATCTCTGATACGATTTGATCAAATCAACCACTAAAACTTCATAATCCGCAGACGTATGCTTTCCCAAAAAACTATTGCATATTCGCTTGAAGCTAACCCATGCTGCTAGTTCCAGTTCAGTGATAGTATCATCAAAACGTGGTCAAGCATAAATATTCTAATCTGTGGAGCAACAAATACACCTTCCTTTACTTTTACATCACTTAACCCATTTAAGGCCAATCAAAGCAGCCGATATCTAAAAAACGCAGACGATTTATATTCAAAGTCATTGAAAAAAGTAGACGAAGATGAAATTACTTATGTTCCAAAATAGGAACATTGGCCGTAAATGGGTTAATTTGGGAAACTTTCCTCTCATATACTTAAAAGCTTTTACAAATTGTTTGATTAACCCTAATTTTATATGCAATGGAGGGATAATGTTTTTTTTCACCAGTTGTTCTCGAGTGACGTTGTGGAAGCCTTGCGTACCGTCTCTTGGTTCTTTTTTAACGCGGCTATCCCATCTGCATAGGAAGCACATATATTTTGTGAAACCTAATTGAAATCCACTCAAAATTGCAATCACTTTTAAATCACAACAGATTTGCCATTTATGCTCTCTGTACTTTATCTTTTCTAGAATAAATGCCAAATCTTCGTAATTCTCTTTTAAAACAACCGAATGGGTAACTGGAATCGATGGTAGGGCGTTTCCATTATGCAGAAGTACAGCTTTTGTATTGTAAAGTGAAGAATCGATAAACAATCTTCATTCAGTAGGGTCCTAGCTCCAATTCAAATCCATAAATAGTCCAAGAATGTTATTACAATATGACAAATTGTTTTCTAATGAAAATCTATGTAAAAAGTGAATAGAACGCGATCTAAACTTACTCACTCGAACATCTTTATGCAGCAAATTTTTTTCTTGTAGCCGCGAATAGTGAGTAGACTTCACTCTGATGTTTTGTTAAATTGAGATCTCTCACGAGGCCTTTTCCATACCATTGTGCCCTTTTATTTCCTTGATCTCCCACTTCAATTTGGGAATATAGTTTATAAAGTTTTTTGACGTATTTTGATATTTTTCGTTTATAGGCCTTTGTTACACCTCCACAAATAAAACAAAAATTATCTGGATTGTTTTTATAAGTTCCTCTATTCATTTTTATTTATGTAAGTATTATATCTAACTGAAAATAAAAAAAAGATATATATATGTATGTTAGATATATTAGTTAATTTTAAAACTGACGTGCAAGTGTCAAATTTGCATAATAATGTAAAAATTTCAATCACGATTTACAAAACATTGGGACCTAATAGCCAAAAAGCGTGTCATTTTCGTAATCTACGCAAAAAAATTACCCCAGAAAAGGGTAATCCTGTTTAATTGTTATTTTTGTTAATAACAAAAGTTATTACCTATACTTTGCAATTTACACAATTTTAAATATTATATTTGTCAAATAATCAAAATAGAATTCTGTAATCAAAGAATCGAAAAATATTCTTTAAAAAATCAAAAAATATCAAACTTTCTGTTCATATTTTGCTACCTCATACGATGTTACAAAAGTTATTACCTATACTTTGCAATTTGCACGATTTAAATATTATATTTGTCGAATAATCAAAGAATCGAAAAATGTTCAAATCAAAAAATATTTATTCTTTTTAAATATATCGTTGGCTCCCCTTACTTTTAAAATTGAAAGATAAACCTAGTCTTTAATAATTAATTTTTATCAAATTATGCACATACGAAACTAAAAGTAAGGGGAGCCAACGATATATTTAACCTTCGCAGGACACACACGGGCTTTTTACTCCATTCAGCATTTTCAATGCCGTTTTTGATATAATATTTAATATATAACATATCAAAAAAATAGTATGTAAATTTACGTTATTCTCTGGAGTATAAATTGGTGCCAATATCAAAAATATACTGTTCTTTACAGACTCTAATTTTTTGCGGTTTTCATGACCTTAAGAGAAAATTTTCGAAAATTGAGTTTTAAAAAAACATGAAAGAAATTTTTTATGCATAAGGAGTGGAATCTGTAGAATATAATTATTAGGTTATCTTCTGAATTTCATAAAAAATAAAAAAATTTTTTTTAACCCATCTTTAGCAAAAAAACTTTAAAATATTTATCTAAAAAAACTTTTTGGCTGTTTTTTGTAGCTAAAAATTTTAGAACTGAAAAAATTTTATAGAATAAGTAAATTTTAGATCTTATAAAGCAATAATTTTGAAAATAAAGCGCCTAAAATTGAACATAAAATGTAAATCTGATGCTGAAGTTGACCCATAAATTAAAGGAAAATTAAAATAAAATTCAAAAAGTAATATAATTTATTGGGCACAGGATTTAAAACGGTGAATTTTGACAGTCGCTTTATCAAACCACTATACTAATGAGCAGAAGAACTCTTCTTCGCTAATCCTTCCAATTTTCAACTTCTAGCCTACTCATTAGTATAGTGGTTTGATAAAGCGACTGTCGGCGAAAATTCACCGTTTTAAATCCTGTGCCCAATAAATTATATTACTTTTTGAATTTTATTTTAATTGAACATAAAAAATTCAAAATATCAAAAAACCTATTTATAAACAATTTGAAATTTATTTCATAAAATATCAAGGGTTATACAAAAAAATAAAGCATTATAATTATATGTTGAACATGATAAAAAATTAGCAAAATCACAAATTAGAATGGCAAAAAGAACAAATGGATAAGGTGTGTTTTTTGCACATAAATTTTTTACAATTTGAACACCTCCTTGTGCCTCGTGTTCTAGGTCTGCATTCTTGAATTGAACAGTATCCCCTGCCCGAACTACTTTCCGCCGTGTCAATTTGCGAAACCATAGTAAAAAAGAAGGTTTTATGGGTCTTGAAATCTGACTTATGTTAGCCCTAGTTCTCATAGAATTATAACCTAAATTTTTTGATAAAATTTTTAAAAAAAATTTTCTCCCTCCATGGCGAATGGGCAACGCATCGTTAGGGCGTTGTGCTTGTAGATAATCCATGTGTTGTAGGCAGCTATATCTAAATAATTAGAAAATGCGGCAACTGTCCATCGCCTACTTGTCTTATAACTAGTAAAATCTCTGGCCATTCGATTAAAACAATCCACCCCACTTTTGTATTTATTATAGGAAATTAGGCTTTCGGGTTTTCTTTTATTTGATGTGATAGTAACACTTCTACTATGCTGCGTAGATAAGACATAAACTGCTTTAAAATTCTTTCTGCTGCTTTTCAGGTATATAAACACAAAGTGATGAAATATTGGAATATACAATTTTGCTCTCGTTTCACTTAAATTTAACGTGCGTAAAAATTTAGGTTTTAAAATATACGGAACAAATCTACGTATAGGATTTACTGTCCCACAAATTGTCAAATTTTTGGAAAGAGCCCACTCCGCTAAAGCATGAGATGTAAAAAATCTGTCAAGATAAATACCACACCCTGATGGGAGATTGCTACTTTCTACTAGACGCTTACAGATTTCTAGACTTGAAAAATATTCCCGATCAATTAATCCTGAAACATAAATTTCGGGCTTCATAACATAAAATGTGTTAGAATCATTAAGATGGTAGAACTTTAAGCCATAATGGCCCGGCTTTTTAGGGTCGTACACTTTTAGAGAACACCCCCACGAAATTTCACTAATTGCTCGTCTATAGTTACAGCATCAAGTGGTGTCCAAAATTTATGGCATTTTTCAAAAAAGTTATTATGAATACGCCTAATGGCTGCTAGTTTGTCTGAAGGCTCTCTAGTGGCGGCATCGTCAAAGCGTATAAAAATTTTGATGAATTGGAACATCCTTCTGCCGAGTGCAGCCGTAAGAAAGGACTCCATCATTGGAAAAAGGGCTTTAGTCGCATCTTTGGTCTTTGATTGTCCCAAAAAAATTAGACAACCAAAATAGGCAAGCAAATCGCTTATAACAAACTTTTCATGACACGCTTTCAAATCCAACCACTTAGGGACTCTTTCCTAGAATCATAGAGTTTCTATATCTCACATAAAGATTTATAGAAAAATAAACTTACTTGTAATTATCATCTGCTTTTTTGTGAGTCATCTCGTATATATGAGAAACCAAAGGAGGGCAAAAAACAAATCAAAAATTTTATCAATTTCCTTCAAGTTTTTTGCATCATCAGAAGGTCCATATGGACGTGAAGAGAATCTCTACAGTTTCTAGCTTGAGATCACCTCTTGAAGATTGTTGAGGCTCCCAGAGAACTGTGTTCCATCTGGAGCTTTAAGAGAAATATCTTCGGCGTCAAATACTTCTTCTAATTCCACTGCTTCTAGATTACTCTCACCTGTATAAATATCAGATGCTTCAGAATCTGAAATTGATGAAAATGATTCATTTTCTTCAGAAGAACTTGTTGTCAGAGGTGAGATGATGAGATAAAAATTCCATGCGAAATAAGAACAATAGAGAAAATTATTCAACAACAAATTGTTGGTAAAAGTTATGGATCAATGCATAGATAAGCTTTCATCAATAAATGATAAACATTGAATTCATGCGAAGATTACGGTCAGAAAATATCACAGATGAAGAAAAAATCAATTATAAGAATGTGCACAGAATGAAGATGGAAAAAAGATAAACAACTTGCATTTATTGGTTTCGATATTTTACGTAACCTGATAGGAAAGTAGAGAAAGAGAGAAAAAATATGGGATAACGTATTATAAAGAGAAAAACACACACACACACACACACACACACACACACACACACACACACACACACACACACACACACACACACACACACACACACACACACACACACACACACACACACACACACACACACACACACACACACACACACACACACACACACACACACACACACACACACACACACACACACACACACACACACACACACACACACACACACACACACACACACACACACACACACACCCCCCGCAACAAACTAGCTAAGCTAGTATATATAAAACACTGACACACATAAACATACATATTTTGAAACTATAAATTTGGAGCAAAAACTATTCTTTTGTTCAAGATTGAATTTTTATAAATTTTCAAATAAAATTTTTAAATTTTGATTTTGATAGGATATAAAAGTAATGAAGAAGAATAGTTTATTAAAAATTCTATAAAAATGCTATTGTACATAACAAAACAAAAACAGAATGGATAGAAAAAGGTGCTGAAAGGCATTGAACCATAAGAAATATTTATAAAAAAAGGGAGAGGTGAAACCCCCCCCGTCAATAACCTACAATTTATAATAAAAATGTATCAAAAAATTTCAAAAAAAGTAAAGAACGCTTCTAGATGTTTCAGGAACAGTCAAGAAAATCAAGTGGAATAATGCAATGATTTGAATTTAATTTGAGTTATAGAACAAGAGGAGGTCTTGAAAACCCCCTACCCCTCGTAAATAATAGAGTTGAAATATGTCATAATTCATCATTCAAATGTTAATAGTTTTGTAAATAGTATATTCTATATGAAAAAGCGTATGGGCTTTTTTCTCCATTACTGTGTCCTTCGTGTAACAGTAAAATCGTGTGTCCTGCGAAGGTTAAAAAGAATAAATATTTTTTGATTTGAACATTTTTCGATTCTTTGATTATTTCACATTAGTTTTCACATCTTTTACACAAGTTTACCTTAAAAGTTAAGTTATCCTGCAAAATTGTAGATTACCGGCATTAAATCATTCAAAATTAGTAATAGAAAAAGACGTTCTCTTTTCAAACCTATCGGCAACACTTCAGTTCCAATTGTAATTAAGTTGACAAATTGGTTGCAAGCAGCAAAATATTTTCATTAAAATCTTCCAGCAGTGAAGAAATTAATGATGAAGATGATGGAATTTTTTTGCCAAATATCAAGAAATTGTTAAAAAAGAAAATCTGTGTCAAAACTTGTTAACAATAATTAGAGAATATTCACGATTCATTGATTTGGTCGGAAAAAGTCAACATAGAGACTTTTTCAGTCAAAGATGCCTTTACTTGTTTCTTCAACATTATTTCATTTTAGACGAATGTGGCGTTAAAAGTTATCTTGAAAATAGATTCAAATAAAATGAAATCATTAAAATCATGAATATGGAAAACTCTCAAATCTCTACCAGTATTTATCCCAAATAACAAAATTGTCAAGTTTTAACTTTAGAAGTAGAACGATCTTTATCTAAACTGAAAAAACTGCTAGAAAATGGTCGAATTTTAAATCAGAAAATGTCATTAATTATATGTTGTTGTATTACAAAGTCATGGATTCTTTGAAATAATTTTCAATACTTTCTCTAAAGTGTTCATAGTTGTTCAATTCAATAAAAACTTTAAAAAGTCAATAAAGTGAATTTTTCTCTTAGTAAAAGTCATTTTTTTTCCAATTTTTTGGGTCAATTTTTCCTCGCCCTGGTAATAACTTATGTAGCATCGTCTCCCCGAATGAGGTATATCAAATCTTACATCTAGCAGAATGTGAACAGAAAGTTGAACATTGTCTCCCTAGTTATTTGTACATGGAATAGAAACCATCGTAGTATACAGGTTGAAGATGAATCATCGTAGTATACAGGTTGAAGATGAATCATCGTAGTATACAGGTTGGAGATGAATCATTGTAGTATATAGTTTGGAGATGAATAATCGTAGAATACAGGTTGGAGACAGGGGCGCACATCCTCAAAATTATTGGGGGGCGAAATTTTTTGTTGCAATTTTCAAAATTAGTGGTCTGGAAATACCACGGGAGACCAAATATTCCAGCAATCGTTTAAAATAGAGTGTATTCAGGGCATACCTAAAGTCCTAAATTTATAAGACTACTTTATATATTTTTTTACAAATTTGGTGAATTTAAATACTATACTTCAAACGAAAATATTTTAATTAAATTTGCATATCGAATATGGTGCCTAGAAAAAATGCCCCCAATTAAAAAGTAGGAACCCCCAGTAAAAATGCAACCGAAAAAAATGCCGCAATTTAAAATTAGGAAAAAATGTCCCAACACAAAAAATTATTATTAATTAAAATTAAAAAAAAATTTTTTTTTAAAAGATATGTGAAATAAAGATTTTTTGTAAAAAAAAACAAAAAGTTAACTTTTCATCTAAAACATTTAAAATTTAATTAAAGTAAACTAAAAAACTCAGCATAGGAAAATTTTTTAAATACAAAAAAAATTTATAAAACAGCAAATATTTTTGGACTTTGTGTGTATCAGAACACTTTCTAAATATAATTAGTGTTTTAACTGATTTTAAGAACACATTCCCACAAATCTGCACCTTTGCTATTGTTTTCAAGAACTTTATAAAGAAAAAAACCCTATAGATTAAGAAATTTTAGAAATTTAGCCTTTCGTGGTACCAAATAAAAATATTTATATAATTTAAAAAAATCATGAAAATAAAAAATTAGGGGGCATTTTTTCCTACTTTTTAATTGGGGGCATTTTTTTCGGGGCATTTTTACCTACCAATATCGAATATAAACTAGATTAAAAAAATCCAAAATTGTTAGGGGGTGGAATAGGCTTTTCATTTGAAAAATGAAGTAGTCTACCAGGCACATTACAGGAATTGATGAAAGGATATTTGATTCATAGAGAAAACAAATAACTGAAGGTTGGATAGTTTTATAAGAGTGAATGTAGTCTAAAGGCAAAGAGTCTACTAGACACCCTGCGATGTTTATATGAAAAAATGTGATTGATTCAGGGGCGAGGGTATAAAATGAAGTTATAATTGTGCAAACAAAAATAAAACAAAAATTAAAATCGCATTATTTTATTTTACTCAGCATCATTCAAAAATAGTTTAAAAGCTAAATTGATACAAGCTACAAAAAGTAAAATAACTGTTAACATTTTGCAATGATTTGCCTTTTATAATAACTTTTAAGGAAAAAAAGTCTATCACAAAAAGTTATAGAGCTACAAAAAAACTTAAAAAAATTTAGAACATAACTTAAGTTTTTTGAAAACTAATTTGACGTATATCCCCTACTTTATATGAACCACCGATCTATGGGTGGCATGACAGGGTGGTTGAGATGATGGACTCAGCACGGAAGCCTCTGGATTCGATTCCTTATCGATACGATTTTGTTCATAGTTTGACATAAGCGGTACATCAATGCCTTGTAAATGAAAATACATCCGCTGCACCTTACCTTTTACTCAAAATTGGAAAATTTGCTACATAATTAACATAAGAGAGAAAGGAAACAAAATAAACTAATAAAGCAATTTTCACTATTTTAAAATGGAACCGTCTGTTCTTAGAATAATTTCAAAATAATAGGAGGCATAAAGAATTAGAGTTTATTTGATATTTTCAAGTTTTTATAAGCAGCAAAAGCCAACGTTTAAGTAGCTAACCCTTATAATTAAAAAATTATTTAAATAACGGTCGACAGACATTTCGCCCCATATACAATTTGCCCCCTGACAAATTGTCTTAGTTTATTAGTTTCATCCAACTTTGCTTATTATATGTGTAAAATTATTAAAAAAATTTATATTCTTGTTTATTTTATCTCTATTAAATTATTTCAAAATAATCAATTTATCTCTTAATTTTTTAGAATTGTCCATGGGACGAACTGTCTTATGAAAATAATTGGGCGAATTGTCCATGGGACGAACTGTCTTATGAAAATAATGGGGCGAAATGTCCGACGACCAAACTAACATAAATCAAAGTATACGAGAAAAGAAAATCATTGCGTTTTTTTTAATATTTGTCTATAAATAAAATTCTGACAGCTGTCATAAATAGATCAAGTACATTTTTAACAACTGAAACATTTTGTTTCGATATTATATAACAATTTTTAAAAAAAAAAGTGATTTGATTATGTACAGTGTTACTTATAAAATTTAACAATCGAACATTATAAAAAATATCTCTGCTCAAATATTAAGCAAATAGAGCATCCTTGCTTTTAAACTGAATAGATAGTCAAAATATTAATTCCCAAATAACTATTGAAAAAAATTTCTTGACTTGAAAAAATTAAAGTTTTCAAATGTTACAAAATGTAACAAACGTAGTGATAAAGATTATGACTTTTGTTGAAAAAAAATTCTTAGCGCGAGTCTAACAATATTCATCGATATAAAATTGTAACGATTGAAAACTATTTTAATTTAACTCTAAATGCAAATTAGACAGAAGCAGTTGTGTAGCCAAAAAAAAGTTGATAGAAGGGGCACAATTTAAAAAAAACTTGCGCAACATTATTTATACTTTCTTGATCCTTTCATTGGAGAAATTTTCAAAAACTGATGTCGCATAAGATGCATGGGGGCACCATGCGGTACATAGGAGTGTGGGCACGGCCCCTCATGCCCCAGCCTAGCTACGTCACTGGAGAGAAGAGAGCTTAATGAGATAGGAGAGCTTAACAAGAGAAGAGGGCTTGAATGAGAGCTTGAGTGAATGATTAAGTTTTAGCAGAGAAAGCGGAAGAGAAAAACAGGAGACAGAAAGAGAAATAGTCACTCTGACAGAAGATGAGAAAATCTAGTGGATCATCAACATGTGTTTGCTCGGTGACCTGTGTGCATATTGAAGCAATGGATTATTATTATATAGCTCTCACGCATCGTCTGTAAAATATGTTCGATAGAGCAGCTTGGCATGATGTTTGATTGATTCGAAAGTCTGCATTCCTACTAGCTATCATCATACATGTTTTATAAACAAGCAGCAACTCTTACTTATAGAAAATTATTGGGGGGGGGGGGGGGCGAAGGTCATTTTCTCCCCCCCCCTCCCCCCCCTGAAAACACATTGGGGGGGGGGGGGGGGGTCCTCCCCCGGATGTGCGCCCCTGGTTGGAGAAGAATCATCGTAATATACGGGTTGGAGATAACACGCAAGTTGTCTACCCGCGTTCAACCTTACAGGTTATGAGATAAATATATATAATAATCTCCAACCTATATACTACGATGATTCATCTCCAACCTGATAGAGTTTGATACGTTGATTCCAAATATGTAATTTGTTTGAAATAAATCGAATGATTTTTTATTTTTATTGAGGTCAAAGTTGGAAAATTTGTTTTTTCAAGTTCAAGTATTTTAAAAAAAAATAATTTAAAATATTTTTACATTTTCGTGATCAGCATAAAATTTCCTTTAAAATATGGTATTAAAATTGAAAATTGGATAAGTTTGAAATTTTTCAAAAATTTTGTAGGGGTCACCCCTTACAATTTTCCAAAAAAATAAAAAAATATTATATAATAGATTATATACTAGGATAAGCCTGTTTGTCTCTCGCTTCGCTCGAGACGTAGGATTCTAGGTCCCAAAAATCAAGGTCCACTTAAAGATCATTGGTAATAATTCTAGGTCGAGTTAAAGATCATTGGTACCGTCAATCTAGGCCCTGTAAAAGATCCTTGGTACCCCGTGATTCTAAGTCCTGTAAAAGATCATTTGTACCCCCTTGATTCTAGGTCCCCTCAAAGATCATTGGTACCCTCATGGTTCTAAGTCCCGTTAAAGATAATTTCCCCTCCGTTATTCTAGGTCATGTTAAAGATCATTGTAACCCCGTGATTCTAGGTCCTGTGATTCTTGGTCCAGTTAAAGATCATTGGTACCCTCATGATTATTAGTCCTCTTAAAGATCATTTAAAGATAATTGGTACCCCCGTGATTCTAGGTCCTGTTAAAGATAATTGGTACCTCTGTGATTCTAGGTCCTGTGAAAGATCATTGGTACTGTCCCCGTGATTCTACGTCCTCTGAATGATCATTGTTACCCCCGTGATTCTAGGCCTTCTCAAAGATCATCGGTACCGGGATTATAGATCCCCTCAAGGAAGCCGTAAAGATCATTTGTACCCATAAAGATCATTTGTACCCATAAAGATCATTTGTACACATAAAGATTATTTGTACCCATAAAGATCATTTGTACCCATAAAGATCATTTGTACCCATAAAGATCATTTGTACCCATAAAGATCATTTGTACGCCCGTAAATATAATTGGTACCTATAATAATAATCGTTTATATCCCCGAAAAAGATCATTGATACCAACAAAGATAAGACAATTTAGTATTAGATTATTATCATTAAAAATAAATTAAAGGAAATAATATAAAAAAAGGGGATTATAATAATAATTTCCTATATAAAAGTAGAAAATCTTTAATTATTTTAAAATATTAGGTTATTATCATTAACAAATAATTAAAGCAGAGAATATAAAGAAAGTATACGATAATAATAATTTATTTTTTTACTATATAAAATCTAAAAAACATGAATCGAAAGTGGAAAGATTTATTTATTTAAAAATTAAAAATAGATTCGTACTAAATCTATAGCAAATTAGATTATTATCATTAACAATAAATTAAAGCAGACAATATAAATAAATGATATGTAATCTAATAATATAAAATCTAAAAATTTTAATAAAAAGTAGAAAGATGTATTTATTTAAATAAAAAATAGATTCGTACTAAATCATCTTAAAATATCTTAAAGTAATAGAGTTTAGAAAAATAAAAGTTATAAACTAAATGTATTTAGATTAAAAAAATCTATTATTATTAAAAAATAAAATTTATAAACTAAATAATTTAGATTTTAAAGAAATCTACTCTCATACTCTCTTCATTTTTAACAACACACTATCTTTATGGGTGAAAATTCACCCATGTTTTTTTTTAAAGTTTCAAAATGCACAAAAACTAATTTGATTGATTGATTGAAATTGACGCAGCTTGTAGATAGATGTATCCGAAAGCTGACAAAGGTGCTTAAGGAGTTGTAAAAGTAGACAAAATAACGTGTTTAGTCGTTGTCACGCAAAAAGGGTAAGATGTAAAAGAGAAAGAACTAAGGAAGATTTTTAATAAGAAATTGCTCAATAGAATCAAACAGATTAGTTAAAGATTTAATTAAGTGCGGTCTTGTACAAACCTGTGAAAGTGCTGTAAAAGGAAACTCACGTTGTAACGGTCAGTTTCTCCAGATGTTCCTGGTCAAAAGAATAAGAGGTGGTTCGGTGTTTCCGAGCACTCAAAACAAAATCGACATGTATCAACTGGTGATTTTTTAATAAGGTGTAGGAATTTTTTACAAAAACAGTTTCCTGCGAACCATCTTGAGATTATGGGTGGAAAAGCCACAATTCTTAGTTTATACAATTCACTTTTCACATTTACAATGTCAATGTAAGGATACTTTTGATAAGTTATGCGCTTTAGCCAATCCTGAGACCAAGACTTTTATTGGATGGACAGTTATTTTTTGGAATAAGTATGACTTCTCCCTTTTTAAAAGTGCTGGGGAAATGTTTCAACTTTATAATTGAGTTGAAAAGTGTCAAAATATATGGTTCTATTACACAAAGTATTCGCTTGATAGAATTGAATGATATATTGTCAAAACCTGGGCTAGAGTTCAAACGTATGTTCTTAAAACAAAAATTAATTTCATTGGAGCTAATAGGCTCAAAGGTAAAATCTTCCTGATAGAAATTAGGAATATCACAACTAGGCTTGCGAAAGAATATAGAATCAAGAATATTAAATGCTTCGTTATTTGAACCGACAGAGAGGCGTTCACAAATGGAATGTGTATTGGTACGAGATTTCGCTTTACCACCTGTTCTAAGTTTATTTTTTTCCAGATATTTGAGGGGTTAAAGTCAAGGAATTCGTGCCATTTCATCTTCTTAAAATCCAAAATTTTCTTGCGATAAAATTTTTTAATGTTTAAATACGCATTAAGATTAGTTTCATTACTGGACAATTTATACTTTTTGTGGAAGTAGGGAACTCTTTTTCTCAATGAGTGTAGTGCTGGGCTCCAAAATTGTTTCTTACACTTTATCACATTCTGTGAAAGATTTTCCGCTGAAGTTATGCAATTAATCAGTACTTCTGCATAGGTTTCAATTTCTAGGTGGTTGCTAGGTGTATGGCTAAATATGTCGTCATTTTTTTGAAAAAGTAATTTTAGGTTATCTATGAGTAATTTTTCATTGGTTACTTTTTTTCAGAAATGTAGTAGGATATGTCGGTAGGCTTAGGTTAAGAGAAATATCAATATAGGCATGATCAGAAAAACTGCACTCATCAAGTATGTTCCATGATTGAATAAAAGGAAGCATCATATCATTGCAGATAGTCAGATCAATATGAGAGTTGTAGCTTACATCTGTTCTAAGGCTGTTAAATGTGGGCGACTTGGAAGAATCAATTATGTGCAAATTATTCTCAATCAGTTTTTCATATAAAAAATTTCCTTGATTATTGGATTTACAATCCCAAAAAACATGTCTAGCATTTGTGTCCCCAACTAACAATAAACTTTCGTTAGCTATAGTAGGAAGTATTGAAGAAAAGAAAAAGTTTACGTTATTGATGGAGTGAGGAGGAAAATAGGCCGATACGCAAAAAAAGCTGAAGCCTTGAAGAAAGCAAGCGGCAGTAGTTAAGTATGCGTTAGAGAGTTCGTCTACCAGTTTGATGTTGAGACACTTCTTATATAAAATGGAAGAAAGGTTGGGAAGAGAGCTATGAATAATGGAATAACATGAAAGAGGAATAAAAGGAAGACTATTCTTATAGATATAAGGTTCATTGATTAATACAATATCGTATTTTTGGACTTCAAGAAAAATAAGCAAGCTATTGAACGCTATTAAAGATTTTCTTAAGTTAGTATGAAGAATCTTAAGAACCATTATAAATTATTTGTATAAGAGGCTAAAGCGTTATGGCAAAATTTTTCTTGTTCATTAAGTTTTTTAATATACGCGGGACAAGTCTTGCTCTCAAACGAATGGGAACCTTTACAGTTAGTACATGTTATATTAGGGGCAGAGCAGTTGTTGCTGCTGTGTCCTAGTTTGCTACATTTCAAGCACTTAGAATTTGAAGATTGGCAGTGTGCCGAAAGGTGGCCAAATTTGCCACTGTTTCAACAAACTAAAACTCTTCTAATAGATAAACTAATCGGTAACGAACTATAACCACAAAAAAATATCACTACATTTGGACAGGTAATTAGCGACTTCAGGTGTGTTTGGCTCTACTAGGGCGAAGTCAAAATATTTATTCTTAGTTTCAATAATCTTTACAAGTGAAACACCTCCTAAAGTTGAAATATAGTAGTTACACCGGTTGATGGACTCGAGAATATCGGTTTTGTCAGTATTCTTGGTTATATTCTTAATAATGAATGTAGGCTTGAAGACCTTATTCTCTCTTCAAAATTATTTTTCAAAATTGATATTGCAAGAGGCTTGTCTTTCTTATTTTCGAAATTTATGTAAGCTTTACCATTATTATGAATTTTGAGATTTCTTATTTGTATTTTATTTTCATTGGGGCTTATCATACGCACATTATCTTTTTTCATTTCACTCAATTTATTTGGCTTTGGTAGGATTCACAATGCTAGTTTTGACAATTACACAGTTATTAGGGGAGAAAAAATCTGAAGTCAACTTAGTCTGAGTCTTGACCACTTCAGCATATGTCAAGGACTGTTTTTTAGAAAGATCAGAAATTTCTAATAATTGTTCAGAGAATTTATTAATAATTAAATCTTTAAAATCAGAAACAATACTCTTAATCAAAAGAAGGGAATTATTATCCTTATTAACAGCAGAAGTATACTTATCTTCAATCAATTTCAAATTATAAATCAAGTTAAATTAGACGTGTCATAATCTCTCTTTGTACTTCTGCAATTATCTAAATTGGACTCGTCCATAATAGGAAAGGTGGAGGGTAGTAAAATCCTCAATAAAAAAAAATTAAAACGAAATAAAGAAACCCTCTAAAACAACATGCAAAGAAAGAAATGAAATAATATTAAAATATGAAATATAAATAAAAAGGAAGGTTAAAAAGTTATTGAAACAGGAAAATTTAGGAAAATAAAATTTGGCAATGTGACAACGACATTTTTAGACGGGAATTCAATTTCAAATTAGATTAAAAACTAATTTATTTATTGAAAAGAAAGCAGAATATTAATTACAAACATTTACTACAAAAACAACATTTTTATGCTCTCTACATAAAATTTTTTTACATTTTGCACATTCGGAATTAGCTTTTCGGTCTTTAAGAACAGCGAGCTCCTTTGGAAAGTTTTCTTTTAGTTTGTCCTGAAGATGCAGAAAACTCGTTGGTCTCTCTAATATTTGCTACAAGAGAAAGCGAAGAACTTCCTCTTGGGAGACGTGGTCTTCTCAGTTTCATTTTGGACTAAGTTTTTTCCTAGTTCTTCTAAAAAAAGACGTCTTTTATAGAGTTTTCCCTTATTCCAGCTAGGGTTGATTTTTACCCACAAAACAAAAAACTATTTACACATGAAATATCAATTATGTTACAGAATAAAGCAAAAGGCCATCTATTCGTTTTTCTTTTTACTGTGTATGATCCAACTAGTTGATCCAATGTGTCCACTCCCCCTTTTTGTTTATTATAAAACTCTATAATTTCTTATTTTTGTAAGGAGTAAAAAGAGTTTGCAAATTTCTTACCCAGTTTTCCCATAATTTTCTGATTGGAGCTAACTTGTCTTTAGCACGACGTTCCTTTCTATCTTTTTTGTCATCGAAGCACAACACTCGAGTTATTGCTTTTAACGTCTTTTTTGACATGGTAGCTTTAAAAATTGGTCTTCCAATATCATCATCCCATAAATTAATCAGAGATTCCCCATATGAACGAAAAACTCCAGCTAAAATCAAAATACCAATGTATGCTTTCAAAGTGACTTCATCTACATCAGTTCATTTATCTTTGTAAATACGTTTTCTTTCAAGGTTCGTATTATAAATAACAATTTTCATCAATGAAAAATTAAAACAAGAATCAAATGAATCCATAATATTTGAAATAAACTTTTTAGCACATTTTGTCACTCCAACTTTACCATGAATAATATTTTCAGCTCTAAATTTACCTTGAAGATTAGGAATATCGGTGCTCCATCTAACACTTTTATCTTTTGATAACAATTCTTTTTGCTCTTTTTGACACTCTTCACTTGATTCTGAATAACTCTCACTATTTTCTTCTATAATATCATCTTCAGAATCAGATAAATCATCTATTGCTTCTTCTTCACTTTCAAAACGCATAGACATTATTTTGAGAACAAAAAGTAAAAGAAAAGTAATGTTGAAGAAAAATAATTTCAGTACAAATGTTTATAAAATTGGAGAACGGCGTATGTTGAAACAAAATCTTATATTGCTTGCTCACGTCGAAAAGTAATGTTGAAGAAAAATAATTTCAGTACAAATGTTTATAAAATTGGAGAACGGCGTATGTTGAAACAAAATCTTATATTGCTCAACGTCTGTAATTGAAAAGTAAAAGAGACGTAAAAATAATTTCTTGAAAAGTAATGGTGACGCCAAAATAATTTCAGTACAAATGTTTATAAAATTGGAAAACGGCGTATAACAAAATATACGTATCTTTCTTTTTGAATTTTGCAATAACTGTGTTGGTAAGTAAAACTATATGAGTATAATTTTATGCATAATAATGCTGAGGGAGTCTATTGTAACAACAACGAAAGTCAATTCATTCTAATAGCGAAAAGATAAAAAAAATATGAATACATTTTTAACAAAGTAAAATGGGTGAAATTTCACCCAAGGGTAAAAAATGTTTTTTTAAATTAATTTTCATATATTTAGTTTCTAATCATAGTCAAACTCCATTACTTTAAATTTTATATTAAAACTAACAAATAGTCAAAAGCTAAACTTTTGTATAGTTAAAATAAAATATTTATCGAAGTTCAAAAATTAAAATGGGTGAAAAATCACCCAAAGATGGTATGAGGGTTAATAAAACTTTAGTTATTTAAAAATGATCAATGGTAGGTATCATTTTATAGAAATCTAAATTACAAAATTAAAAAAACAACTTTAATAAAGAATCTTGTTTTATTAAAAATATAGATTTGAAATAGTTACATACAAATTTATTATCTTTCTTGAGAAGAATGAATAAACCCACCAGCCATTAATTGAATTGGATATATTGAGAATGTAAAATGTTTTTGATGAAAATGAATTTTTTGAATAAAAAGATTTATGGTAAAATAAAGTTAATATTGTTATTCAGAATAATAATAGCATTCTAAAAATATATAAAACATGCTTTTTTGTTTAATATATGTGAAGTCTAATTTTGAGGCCGTTTGAAAGGGCCTGAAAAATTTAAAATTAAAAAAAAAATAATAATAAAAATTTTAAAACGTATTCTGATAGAGTTTGATACGCTGATTTCAAATATGTAATTTGTTTAAAATGAATCGAATGATTTTTTAAATTTTTTGAGGTCAAATTTGGAATTTTTGTCATTTTTTCAAAAAAAAATTAATTCCAAATATTTTTACATTTTTTGTAATCAGTATAAAATTTCCTTTAAAATGCGATATTAAAATTAAAAATAGGATAAATTTGAAATTTTTCAAAAATTTTGTTTACAATTTTTTAAAAAAGTAAAAAAAATATTTTCCAATTTTTTCACCGTAGTATGTTTAATATTAGCTTTATTTTAGGAATATGCAAAAAAAAGGAAAAAAATATTTAATTTTTTATTTTACACGTTAAAATATAGTGAAAAATAGTAAAAGCGTGCAATTGTTCAAGGGCTTATAAAAATTTATTTAAATATTTTTTCAAAAAGTTATAACTTGTAAAATGTAGATAAATGTTCTTTAAGATGGGCTTAGTTTGAAAATGAAAAATATTTTGAAAAAATGTTAAAAATTTTAAAGTTAATTTTTACTTAAATTTAGGCATGATTTATGTATATAAAATGAAAAAAAGGTCTTAAAATTTTTTTTAAAAAAAGTGAAATTAAAATCCTTAAATATAAATAATATAGCATGATTTAGTAAAAAATGATTCAAAAAAGTTTTTTATTTTTGTAAAAATTGGATATAATTATCAGTTTTAAGTTAAATATTTTTGTGTACTCTCTACGGCTAACTCTCTGCAGAAAAAATGAAAAAGTAAAATTTTTTCAACTAAATTGTTGAGAAAAGAAAGCTTTATAAATATGAGAGAAAATTTTTCAAATTCTTGTTTTTTTTCTATTTTTTATTCTTATTTTTTGATGTTCAAATCAAAAAATATTTATTCTTTTTAAATATATCGTTGGTTCCCCTTACTTTTAAAATAGAAAGATAAACCTAGTTTAATAATTAATTTTTATCAAATTATGCACATACGAAACTAAAAGTAAGGGGAGCAACGGCATATTTAAAAAGAATAAATATTTTTTGATTTGAACATTTTTTGATTATTTGACAAATATAATATTTAAAATCGTGCAAATTGCAAAGTAAAGGTAATAACTTTTGTAACATCGTATGAGGTAGCAAAATATGAACAGAAAGTTTCATATTTTTTAATTTTTTAAAAAATTTTCTATTCTTTGATTACAGAATTTTATTTTGATTATTTGATAAAATATATTATTTAACATCGTGAAAAAATTGCAAAAATATAGGTAATAACTTATCTAACATCCTCTCTCCGAATGAGGTATATCAAATCTTACATTTAGCAAAATATGAACTGATAGGTTGGAGATGAATCATCGCGGTATACAGGTTGGAGATGAACCATCGTAGTATACAGGTAAATAGTATATAGGTAATAACTTTTGTAGCATCGTCACCCCGAATGAGGTATATCAAATCTTACATCTAGCAAAATGTGAACAGAAAGTTGAACATTGTCTTCCTAATCATTTGTACATGGAATAGAAACCATCGTAGTATACAGGTTGAAGATGAATCATCGTAGTATACAGGTTGTAGATGAATCATCGTAGTATACAGGTTGGAGATGAATCATCGTAATATACAGATTGGAGATAACACACAAGTTAACCTCCCGCGTTCAACCGTACAGGTTATGAGATTTTCATGTAACATTTTTTATTCTGTGAATATCTATATGTTCGTATAATCTATTGTATAAGTTTGAGTTTTGAAATATTATACAAGAGTTTTTTACTTCAGTGCGAGCCCTACTCCACATTCAACATATTCTTGCTATAATAGTCTCATCATTTACAGAATTGGGTTTATGAAGATTTTCCTTGCTATAATAATAATTAGAATTTTTTCCAATTTTCTCCTTTATATTCATTTCATAACTCATTGAATGAACTTATTATGAGAATAAATAATGATAATTTAATAAATTTTCTCCAAAATATTTTTTAGATTTCATGAATTCTGTATCAAAGGCTGGTGTATTATTGGAAAGAAAGCAACGTGTCCCTATTGCAAGGAAAAAGTTAATCTTCAGAATTTCTTTCCTGAATTGTAAGTTTGCTTTCATTCAAAGAAAGGACATACTTGCGAGGGTGGGCGCTAGAGCACTTCATTGTGCATGTTCAAGTGTTGATTCTCGGATCGAATTACACTATGCCACGCTGCTGCCTTGAAGAAAAGTTTATAGGAGGAGCGATCCGAATTTTCAAACATTTATTCTTGTATATTATTTAGATGAGTTCTTTCATTCATCTAATTCTTGTATATAATCTCAGTTCTTTTATTAAATATAGTATTGCTGAGGCGCACTTACGGGGGGGGGGGCATATAAAGTAGTCTTATAAATTCACGTATGCGCTGTATACGCTCTATTTTAAAGGATTGCTTGAATATTTAGTCTCCCAAGTTATTTCCAGACCAGTAATTTTGAAAATTGCAGCCTCCCACCCAATAATTTTGGCGGTGTGCGCCCCTGTGCTGAGGCTACCTGCCTAAAATATTTAGCGGGGGCGGAATGGGTGTGAGTTTCAATATAAGAATGCCTACAATCTGTGTGCTGTCTACATCTACCTATTTGCGGGTGAGGATTGAATCTCTATATATGGGATATTCACGATCCGCAGAGAAGGTTAAAAACTCTCACCTGACAAATGCTAAAAGCTTTTTCTCGCAGTGTATTCCAATGTTGATATCATGGATAGGATATTTTTGTATTTTGCTCACAATCAAAATATTTATTTTAATGGTCAACATATATGTTAACAAAGCTTTCTTTGGGGTTTATTTTACAAAACATTTTTCTAAAAATTTATTGTAGTAAAGAGGAAAGTGTCACATGAGAGGCAGTGCTACCCATGAGTTTTTAAAGCAATTTCCATTCTCTCAAAAATTTCAATAATTTATATTTAACATAAATTTAATTTTATATTATGAACTAACTCTAATGAATGCCTTTATACTGAAGTCATTTTGGTTTGTGGTTTCATTACTATTTGCATATTGAAAGATTGGGTGATGGGCACCGGCGGTATTGTGGTTAGAGCCCTGAGGATTTCATTTTAAAGGTCTCAGGTTCGAATTTCTTGTTGCTTAATCTCATGCCATCCGGTTGACCACAAGAACGGCATTCGTTCAAGAAATGCACCATGCTAAAATAAAAAAAAGTTTCACAAATTTGAGTGTGTTAGGCACGTCTTACCCTGCGGATTCGGGAACAAAGGACGTTAAACGAAATTTTTTTATTAAAGGGTTGGCGATGAAAACTTTTGGACTATGGGCCGAAGTGGCCGTAAATAGATTTTTCTTCCCTCCAGGTTGCGAGTTTTCAAAATTCGGGACGGTGGCTTGTGAAAATATTTGTTTTGCCCCCAAAGCTTTAATTTTGATATTAATAAGCGTTACAACAGGTATTTTAATCTTTAAGGTAATTTTAAATTGGAAAAAATCATGGTAAAACTAAATGCCTCATTTAAACTTGCATTCAAAGAAAACTACGTGTTCGAATTGAAATCTGGGTTTCCAATGCATACACATTTCTAAGTAAAAATATATTTTAGGGTAAAAGGTTCACGCATAATCTTTCTTTTATTATACTAAAGGCAAAGCTAACAGACATTTTCATGAAAAAGCTGTTTTGTATAATGAAAGCATTATATAAAATTCATAAATTTTGTGGAGGAGACTATGAATAAGGGATTCCTTAATCCTTGAATCCATGAGGGATTCAAATCTAAGGCCTTGGTGTATCCAATCCATGCATCTTTGCAACCTTAATCACGATCCCCATTTATTATAAATATTTAAGCGCAAAAAGAAAAAGAATATAAACCTTTATCTTGAAATTTTTTAATAATATAAATGTTTCTTATATCTTAGTAGAAAAAAATATCCTTACAAGGGCGCGGTTACTTTTACCCTCCCCCTACCTTCCAAATCATTTTAAATTCTCTAATTTCTATATCCTTTTTATATTATCGAGAGTCTGAAAACTAGAACAATTAATTGCCAGAACACGATCTCTACACACTCCAAGTTTCTTCTTAATAGTATGTGCTGTAAAAAATTGTCGACCCTGACAAATATTTCTCTTGCAGTTGTTCTACTGCTAAGAGTTTCGCAAAACTTTTTGACAGATTTTTTTGAAACTTTCAAACCACACTTAATATTTTGCAAAACATTTCTATGTTATCAAACCTTGATTTGTGCAATCGTTCAACTTGACTTTTAAAATAGTGGATTGTTTACTGAACTCAAGTGTTTCATTTTCAAGTGTTTTTTTTAACTTGCCGGGCTTTATGAAAGTGGATGCAAATACTTCAGAACAGAAAAGATACTTAAGTTCCCTTTCCCCACAAGACGTTAATGCAGTAAAATCAAATTTCAAGTATGAGTCGTCCTATTTCATTTTTTAAGTCATTAAGAAAAATACACATTTTTACATCTATAAAATCAGGCCTGAAAAAAAGTAAAAATACAATTCCAAGACTAAATTATTTATTCTTTCAAATGTGACTTATTGGCAAAAGTCACAAATCATCCGAATATGTTCCGCAAAACGATCCACTTAGTTACCCCTTCTCGGTCCTGATGGAAATTCTTCGCAATGCCTCAGGGGACTGCGAACTCGAGTTTGAGAACCATTGAGCTAGAAATTAGTGATGTTATCAGAATTACAAACAAGGTAATTTGACTTGAAAAAATCTGTGCAGTTAACCACAGTTATGATGGGGTTGAGAGAGAGCTTTCACTGCAAGTATAATGTCGGGTAATAGAATGATGATGGTGTATTCATTCGACAAAAATTCTTCTATAATAAATTTTGAGGTTCGGCGCCTCTGATCCCTTAATTTGCCTAATTTTAACTTTATCGGAAAATGAGGAAAGACAAAATAACACGGGCTAAGATTATCTTGCTACCGCGTTCCAATGTATTTACAACGACATAAGATGAGTGATACAAAACAGAAAACCGTATTTTTATGTGCTTTATTTTCACACTTTTTCCTACTACATTGGGCCAAAACAGTTCTTATTTAGTCCTTCCTTGACTACCCTATTTTCCCAGCATTCTGCCGTTGACCTATAAACAGCAATTTCATATCCTGTTCACAGTTTCAACCGAATATTTTCAACATTTATTATTCTTTTTTTTCCCGTATTTCAATATATCCCACTTAATATGCTAGCTAATTCTATTTTTAATATAATTTAGATGGATAAAGACAGATGTGATGTATTCAAGGTTTTTAGAGTTTATACGTTACCTTATTTCTTGGCTACCTCTCATTCTCATTCTCATAAACTTTTTAATAAAGCTTATAGGCTATGGCAATGTCTAGTCAATATTATTCTATTATGGAGATTACAAAATTTAATGAAAATGTGTTTTGTGTTGAACAATGGTTCTTCACGATTTTACGAATAGTA
This sequence comes from Nectonema munidae, assembly GCA_030549495.1. Classification (NCBI taxonomy): domain Eukaryota; kingdom Metazoa; phylum Nematomorpha; class Nectonematoida; family Nectonematidae; genus Nectonema; species Nectonema munidae. Next base: position 695,777 of record JAUIRK010000969.1, on the reverse strand, counting down.
TTTTTATTTATAGAATAAAAATCGTTATTTTTTATTTTGTATAAATCAAATATTAATAGATAATATAACTTTTATTTGCTACAATTTTTTAAGTTTTATTTTGTTTTTACAAATCCTGTTTTGATTCATATTATCTAAAATAAGAAATTAGTATTAAAACTCGTAACAGTTTAAGCAAAAATTAACATAACCCTCGCATGGCCATGACATTTTCACTACTGGAAAAGGCCATATTGGGCCACCATAAATAAAAATGATTAATTGTCCTGTTTGATAAAGATATAGAGAATAAAAAGAATTTATAAAAATGAAAAATGACAGTAGAGCGAAGCATAAAAAAATATCAAAACTAAGCCGCTAAATATTTTTTTCAATCAAGAGAGAGTGTGAAGCTACAACTGTGTGATGGATAAAGTTTGTGATAAGCACGATCAATGCAAATGCTTGAAGCTAAATAAGAATAAACCGTTTGGCTGCGATTGATTGATGAACAAATATTATAAAATATGCTTCCTATCCGCTTGAAGATTATAAATCAAAATAGATCTGAAATAGTTTCTACTTCACAGGTAGAACGTGATCAATGTAGGATATCGCTTCCAGTATTTACTGTTCCTCATAACATTTCTGAGTTCAGCATATAAACAGAACAAACTTTTCATAATGAAATACCTAAAAGCATTTGGGAGGTTGTTGAGGCTGGAACAAAAAAAGGAAAAAACATGCTCATTGATGAAAAAGGGTTAGTATTTATTATTTTTTTTAATTTACTTAATAATTATTTTTAAAGTTTTTTTTTAAGATTTAGTTATAATATAAAAAGAACCAAGCAACATATTGGCAGTGCTCAGTGGCGGTTTTAGGGGGGGGGGCGTGCCGCCCCCATTTTTTTTGGCTGAACCCCATGTTGGCCCCTCCACATCAAATACCTATTTTACTGGATTTAAAATTAACTTTTTATAATTTAATTTTTTGAGTTTGTTTTGCATCCAGGGGAAGAAATATCTCTCTTATCTGGACGGGTGAATCTTAGACCAAGAGCACTCTTAATTTGAGGTCTCTGCTGGCTTCGGAACGTGAGAGCACCACCCAAATTGATTTTAAAAATCTAAAGTTTCAGAATTCTAAATATCGATAAGTAATTCTCATGAAAAAAATTGATAAGTTTTAAAATTTTTAGTTTCAAACCTATTTCTTTACAACTTTTTAAAAACTTGGCCCTTGTTTGGCCCCCTCATTTTTCAAAATCTAGAACCGCAACTGGCAGTGCTCTCAGAGAAAAATTTTTTTCCTTGCTCCGCTACAGTTATTCAACGCAAAGATTTTTTCCAAATGGGCAAAAACACTCACAATCACATCCCAAAAACTGATATGCGCATTAAAACGCATATTTCCAAGAAAATAAAAACAGCTTCAAAGACATGTTTGCTCGGCGAGCCTTCTAGAATTGTTGATGCTGCACTTAATGAACCTTCGCCCCCCCCCCCCCCCCCCCCCCCAATAATTTTCTATAAGTAAGAGTTGCTGCTTGTTTATATAATGATCGCATTATAGAGGTATGCAGACTTTCGAATCAATCAAACAGCATGCCAAGCTGCTCTGAACCTATCTAACATATTATACAGACGATGTGTAAGAGCTATATAATAATAATCCATTGCTTCAATATGCACACAATAAGTAAGCAATGTTTATCACAGTGTCTCCTCTTTTTAGTATTTTTGAGCAAACACATGATGATCCTCTAGATTTTCTCATCTTCTGCCACTGTGATTTTATTTCTCTTTCTGTCTCCTCTGTTTCTCTTCCGCTTTCTCTGCTAAAACTCAATCATTCACTCAAGCTCTCGGTTCTAGGAGAATCTCTGATTGTGGTGATTCACTGATTATTTCTTCATTCTTTGATCTAACCGCTAGCATGCTTATCTCTTCTCCACTAATGTGCAGTTCTTATTTTCCTCATCACTCTCTCTTACTCTATATACGCTTGTTATTCTTTTAACATGCTCACTCGCGGTATACGGAATAAAAGTGCAGATACTACATCATACCATCTTGCAGCAAAAGAGAGGTGCAATTAGATAGAATAAAAGCATGACGTACATTTCATTTAACATTGCTATTATGACTATGCAGTCTTTACAATGGGTGGCATTTGTTCTCTTGCATAGCGTAATAATATGTAAAATTGAAAACATAAATTGTGAACTTATATAATTTTTGTTATAAAACTGTTATTTGAAAATATTAATAAAAAAGGGAGAGGGTACAATAAATTTTTATAATTTTTTTGAATTATCAAAAAAAGGTTTCTCTCCTACAAAATATAAAAATTAAAAATGCATTTATTTCAACTAATAATAGTAGCAATGCTTAACATAGCATCGCTACTAATCTTCGTAAAATTTATATTTTCACTTTGATCTTCTATGTCCATGTTTTTGGATTTTGAGATGAAGTGTGAAACTTTGTTTAAATAAGAAAGAACATCTTTGTCTTCTCTAAAGTTATTCTTCAACTCTGTCAAAAATATTTCATCTTTTTTCCATTTTGATTTACTGATGTTTTTTCCATTCTCCATTTGATTGATGTCGATTCTAATTTTCATTTCTTCCTTTTGAAAAAACTAAAACTTCCCAAATATTGGGCTTTTCAGCTGGTAATGAACTTCTAAGACTAAAATCAACATTTCAATCACTAATTTTATGCTATAAAAATCAAGATACCCATTATGCCAACCTTCACAGTGATTATTCGTTCTTATTTTTCTATCATAAACATTCCATATGCTAGGGTGGAAAAAATGAAGCCGTTTTTTCAAAATAAAAACTTTCTATATCAAATACATTTTTGTCAAGGCTTTTATCCTTTTATATACCTTTTCAACCTAAAAACCATAATAAAATAAATTCAAAATATTATACTTATACGAGGGTACTTCATTTAAAGGGAGAAAAGCTAATGAAAGAATCAATCTTATAGTTATTCGAAAAGTGAGGTTTTTTGAATACTTCACTTTAAACCCTTGGTTTACTAAATTTTTGTAAACAGAAGATGTAAAATGGAAATAACATCCTCTATATTCACTATCAGGATACACCTATCATAAAAATAAAAAGTAAATTTAACTTAGTTTGTAACTATACTTTTTTGGCCGCATTTATATTTGCAACTTCAAAATCACCGTTGATATACTTAGGATTGATTGATAAATCTTTCAAGTGATTAAATATTATTCTAAAAAATAAAAAAGTTTAATGAGAAAAAAATTTATGTACTTAAAAATGAGCAACTAAAGTTACTCATAAGATTTTTCTCTTTTATCAGGTAGTAAACAATATAAAATAGGAATTTGATATGTTTGAAAAAAAACATGAATTGTAAAAATTTGTGCAAAATTCGGGGGACATTTTTTAAATGTTCCATCTACAAATATTTCTCCCAAGGCTCATCATCATTAAACAATATCTAAAAAAAACTTGAATTAGGAAAATTATTTAAAAAAAACCTCAAAACAAAAGCTGAAAAGCAGAGCAGTCTTTTATTGCAATCTAACATCAAGTCCAACTTCAAAAACACTTCCCCGGTACTCAGAGTTTTCATGTCCATAGGAATTTCAAAATCTAAGTTGGCTGGTTGTTTTTTTCTATCTCTACTTTTTCTTATCAATCTTTTAACACTTTCTGGCTTTGCTAATTGATCTCTTTTCTCTCCACTCACGTTATTTATGAAATCACTTTTAAAAATTTTAAAGTTAAAATACAAATAGATCAAAAAATAATTTTTCGATTACTCATATATCTTTTTCGTTGGTGTGAAAGCTTTTGCACTCGTATCTTTCTTGATTTTTTCAATGATATATCTTTTGAAACCATTAGCATCATGATTATGTTCAGTCTGAGTTTTTATTATATTAAAGTCATCTCTAACATCTTTTTTGTAAATAATTTTTCCTAAATTTTCTCATAAAAATATGTTCCTCAAAAAATAATAATTTTTTACCTTTACATTTGTTGCTGCTATGTAATGTACAATACAATGTTTTTGTTGATAAAAAATAATCATAAAAACTTACTTTCACTTTTTTTATAGCAAGTGTAGTTGTTAATTATAAAAACCATTTAAAATAAAGAAAACAGGCAAAGGTTTTAATAGTCAACGTACTTGTTATGTAAAACAATATATGAAAAACTTATAAATCAAAAACGGACATATTGATGTACAATATCCTACTTAGTCTCTTACATTAATAATCGTATTAGTTATAGAGTTATAATAACTGTGTGTTTTCAGTTTAAAGATTATGTATGAGAAGAGATATAAACAATAAGTAAGACAAATACAACATGATGAATACATCATGCTGACTGTATGCCTCTCTTTCTCTGCAAGATGGTATGCTGTAGTATTCGCCCTTTCATTCCACTTGCCCTTTTATTCCTAGAACCCTCACTCGCTATGTGCGCATTGATAACGTCTGAGAAAGAAGTGTATGAGTTTGACGGGTGTGTGGCATAAAACGAAATCAAATAACTGTCATATATTGAAGAATAGATATTTAATTTTAATTACATAATTTTATTCAACTTATTGTTAAATATTTATTATTTCAACACTTTAATGTATTATTTTAGACAAATTTATTTCTAACTATAGGTAGCAACCTCTCTATAACCATAAAATGTCAAATTTAAAACTGCTTAATATGAAAATAAAAGAATATATTATATTTTAAAATAAATTTCAAAAAGTAATATAATTTATTGGGCACAAGATTTAAAACGGTGAATTTTCGCCGACACTCGGCTTTTTCAAACCACTATATTAATGAGTAAGGTAGAAGTTGAAAACTGGAAGGATTAGCGAAGAAGAAGACCATGTGTTTACAATTCACATGTTGTGCTGTGTATGGAAAGAGAGTGAAGACTATCGTGAGATGTGTAATTGTAGAGCCTTATGGGAAGGAGATGGTAAGTTACATTTAATATTGTAGATGCAATTTTTTGTTGAGCATACCTTATCTTGAATAATCTCACATTTAGAGTCACATCTATGGTTTCTATAATCTTGTTTCTTACTTTTCAATATCTTTGAAAGAGAAGAACCTTGTGAATTAATAATATTAACATCAATATTTTGTTTTTTAAACTCTGCTCTTATAATTCTGTTCACTTTATCTGATATAAAAGGAATTTTTATTCTAGGAATCTTATTATAGTCTTTGGTAAAAAGGTATCTTTTATATTCTATGGGTTCTTTCACGTTGTTCGCATTATGTCTGCCAATAGTGTCTACAATAAAAGAGTGAGGGTAATCATTATTTTTAAACTTATTATATATACTAGACGGTCCCTGTGTTTGGTCTCTCGCTTCGCTCGAGAACAATTAGGATTCTAGGATCTCAAAAAGCTAGGACGCCACATTATAGCACGTGTGACAGATCATTGCTACTGTGATTCTAGGACGTGTGACAGATCATTGGTACCGCGTGATTCTAGGACGTGTGACAGATCATTGGTACCGCGTGATCCTAGGTCCTGTGAAAGATCATTGGTACCGCGTGATCTTAGGTCCTGTGAAAGATCATTGGTACCGCGTGATCTTAGGTCCAGTTAAAGATCATTGGTACCGCGTGATTCTAGGTCCAGTTAAAGATCACTGGTACCGCGTGATTCTAGGACGTGTGACAGATCATTGGTACCGCGTGATTCTAGGAAGTGTGAAAGATCATTGGTACCGCCTGATTCTAGGACGTGTGAAAGATTATTGGTACCGCGTGATTCTAGGAAGTGTGACAGATTATTGGTACCGCGTGATTCTAGGACGTGTGAAAGATCATTGGTACCGCGTGATCTTAGGTCCTGTGAAAGATCATTGGTACCGCGTGATCTTAGGTCCAGTTAAAGATCATTGGTACCGCGTGATTCTAGGTCCAGTTAAAGATCATTGGTACCGCGTGATTCTAGGTCCAGTTAAAGATCATTGGTACCGCGTGATTCTAGGACGTGTGACAGATCATTGGTACCGCGTGATTCTAGGAAGTGTGACAGATCATTGGTACCGCCTGATTCTAGGACGTGTGAAAGATCATTGGTACCGCGTGATTCTAGGAAGTGTGACAGATCATTGGTACCGCGTGATCCTAGGTCCTGTGAAAGATCATTGGTACCGCGTGATCTTAGGTCCTGTGAAAGATCATTGGTACTGTGATTCATAGGTCCAGTTAAAGATCATTGGTACCGCGTGATTCTAGGACGTGTGACAGATCATTGGTACCGCGTGATTCTAGGAAGTGTGACAGATCATTGGTACCGCCTGATTCTAGGACGTGTGAAAGATCATTGGTACCGCGTGATCCTAGGTCCTGTGAAAGATCATTGGTACCGCGTGATTCTAGGTCCAGTTACCGCGTGATCCTAGGTCCTGTGAAAGATCATTGATACCGCGTGATCCTAGGTCCTGTGAAAGATCATTGGTACTGTGATTCATAGGTCCAGTTAAAGATCATTGGTACCGCGTGATTCTAGATCCAGTTAAAGATCATGGGTACCGCGTGATTCTAGGTCCAGTTACCGCGTGATCCTAGGTCCTGTGAAAGATCATTGGTACCGCGTGATTCTAGGTAATAAAGTTTAAAAAAATAAAATTTATAAACTAAATAATAATTAAGATTATAGAAATCTATTATTGAAAAATAAAATTTATAAACTAATCTATTATTGAAAAATAAAATTTATAAACTAAATAATTTAGATTTTAAGGAAATTAACACGTGATCCTAGGTCCTGTGAAAGATCATTTGTACCGCGTGATTCTATGTTCAATTAAAGATCATTGGTACCGCGTGATCCTAGGTCCTGTGAAAGATCATTGGTACCGCGTGATCCTAGGTCCTGTGAAAGATCATTGGTAACGCGTGATTCTAGGTCCAGTTATCGCATGATCCTAGGTCCTGTGAAAGATCATTGGTACCGCGTGATTCTAGGTAATAGAGTTTAGAAAAATAAAATTTATAAACTAAATAATAATTAAGATTATAGAAATATATTATGGAAAATAAAATTTATAAACTAAATAATTTAGATTTTAAGGAAATCTATTAATAAAACTATTAGTTTTTTTAAAAATTATCAATAATAGGTATCAATTTATAGAAATCTAAAAAAAACTAAATTTATAAATTAAGAAAAACAACTTTAATAAAGAATCTTGTTTTATTAAAAATATAGATTTGAAATAGACATACAAAATTATTATCTTTCTTGAGAAGAATGAATAAACACATCAGCCATTAAATGAATTGGATATATTGAGTATGTAAAATTTTTTTAATGTAAATGAATTTTTTTTCATTGGTTAAAATAAGTACATTATGCACATATATACAAAATATACAAATATATATGAATTTTTTTGAATAAAAAGATTTATGGTAAAATAAAGTTAACATTGTTATTCAGAATGATAAGAGGATTCTAAAAATATATAAAACTTGATTTTTGGTTGAATATATGAGAAGTGATAAAAGTCTAATTTTGAGCACGAAGAAAAGGCCTGAAAAATACCAAAAAATTAAAATTTAAAAGCGTATTCTGATAGAGTTTGATACGTTGATTCCAAATATGTAATTTGTTTGAAAGGAATCGAATGATTTTTTAATTTTTTTTGAGGTCAAAGTTGAATTTTTTGTCATTTTTTCAAGTTCAAAGGCTAAAAAAAGTATTTAAAAAATGTTTAATTTAAAATATTTTTACATTTTCCTAATCAGTATAAAATTTGCTTTAAAATGAAATAATAAAATAGAAAATTTGCACGATTTTAAATATTATATTTGTCGAATAATCAAAGAATCGAAAAATGTTCAAATCAAAAAATATTTATTCTTTTTAAATATATCGTTGGCTCCCCTTACTTTTAGTTTCGTATGTGCATAATTTGATAAAAAATAATTATTAAAGACTAGGTTTATCTTTCAATTTTAAAAGTAAGGGGAGCCAACGATATATTTAAAAAGAATAAATATTTTTTGATTTGAACATTTTTCGATTCTTTGATTATTCGACAAATATAATATTTAAAATCGTGCAAATTGCAAAGTATAGGTAATAACTTTTGTAATATCGTATGAGGTAGCAAAATATGAACAGAAAGTTTGATATTTTTTGATTTTTTAAAGAATATTTTTCGATTTTTTGATTACAGAATTTTATTTTGATTATTTGATAAAATATATTATATAGGTTGGAGATGAAATATCGCGGTATATAGGTTCGAGATGAACCAACGTAGTATACAGGTATAATGTATATAGGTAATAACTTATGTAGCATCGTCTCCCCGAATGAGATATATCAAATCTTAAATCTAGCAGAATGTGAACATAAAATTGAACATTGTCTCTCTAGTCATTAGTACATGGAAAAGAAACCATCGTAGTATACATGTTAGGGATGAATCATCGTAGTATACAGGTTGGAGATGAATCATCGTAGTATACAGGTTGGAGATGAATCATCGTAGTATACAGGTTGGAGGTGAATTATCGTAGAATACAGGTTGGAGAAGAATCATCGTAGTATACAGGTTGGAGATGAATCATCGTAGTATACAGGTTGGAGAAGAAAAACCTCAAAACAAAGGCTGAAAAGCAGAGCAGTCTTTTATTGCAATCTAACATCAAGTCCAACTTCAAAAACACTTCCCCGGTACTCAGAGTTTTCATGTCCATAGGAATTTCAAAATCTAAGTTGGCTGGTTGTTTTTTTCTTATCAATCTTTTAACACTTTCTGGCTTTGCTAATTGATCTCTTTTCTCTCCACTCACGTTATTTATGATATCACTTTTAAAAATTTTAAAGTTAAAATACAAATAGATCAAAAAATAATTTTTCGATTACTCATATATCTTTTTCGTTGGTGTGAAAGCTTTTGCACTCGTATCTTTCTTGATTTTTTCAATGATATATCTTTTGAAACCATTAGCATCATGATTATGTTCAGTCTGAGTTTTTATTATATTAAAGTCATCTCTAACATCTTTTTTGTAAATAATTTTTCCTAAATTTTCTCATAAAAATATGTTCCTCAAAAAATAATAATTTTTTACCTTTACATTTGTTGCTGCTATGTAATGTACAATACGTTTTTGTTGATAAAAAATAATCATAAAAATTTACTTTCACTTTTTTTATAGCAAGTGTAGTTGTTAATTATAAAAACCATTTAAAATAAAGAAAACAGGCAAAGGTTTTAATAGTCAACGTACTTATTATGTAAAACAATATATGAAAAACTTATAAATCAAAAACGGACATATTGATGTACAATATCCTACTTAGTCTCTTACATTAATAATCGTATTAGTTATAGAGTTATAATAACTGTGTGTTTTCAGTTTAAAGATTATGTATGAGAAGAGATATAAACAATAAGTAAGACAAATACAACATGATGAATACATCATGCTGACTGTATGCCTCTCTTTCTCTGCAAGATGGTATGCTGTAGTATTCGCCCTTTCATTCCACTTGCCCTTTTATTCCTAGAACCCTCACTCGCTATGTGCGCATTGATAACGTCTGAGAAAGAAGTGTATGAGTTTGACGGGTGTGTGGCATAAAACGAAATCAAATAACTGTCATATATTGAAGAATAGATATTTAATTTTAATTACATAATTTTATTCAACTTATTGTTAAATATTTATTATTTCAACACTTTAATGTATTATTTTAGACAAATTTATTTCTAACTATAGGTAGCAACCTCTCTATAACCATAAAATGTCAAATTTAAAACTGCTTAATATGAAAATAAAAAAATAATAGAATATATTATATTTTAAAATAAATTTCAAAAAGTAATATAATTTATTGGGCACAAGATTTAAAACGGTGAATTTTCGCCGACACTCGGCTTTTTCAAACCACTATACTAATGAGTAGGGTAGAAGTTGAAAACTGGAAGGATTAGCGAAGAAGACCATGTGTTTACAATTCACATGGTGTGCTGTGTATAGAAAGAGAGTGAAGACTATCATGAGATGTGTAATTGTAGAGCCTTATGGGAAGGAGATGGTAAGTTACATGTAATATTGTAGATGCAATTTTTTGTTGAGCATACCTTATCTTGAATAATCTCACATTTAGAGTCACATCTATGGTTTCTATAATCTTGTTTCTTACTTTTCAATATCTTTGAAAGAGAAGAACCTTGTGAATTAATAATATTAACATCAATATTTTGTTTTTTAAACTCTGCTCTTATAATTCTCTTCACTTTATCTGAAATAAAAGGAATTTTTATTCTAGGAATCTTATTATAGTCTTTGGTAAAAAGGTATCTTTTATATTCTATGGGTTCTTTCACGTTGTTTGCATTATGTCTGCCAATAGTGTCTACAATAAAAGAGTGAGGGTAATCATTATTTTTAAACTTATTATATATACTAGAGGGTCCCTGTGTTTGGTCTCTCGCTTCGCTCGAGAACTGTTAGGATTCTAGGATCTCAAAAAGCTAGGACGCCACATTATAGCACGTGTGACAGATCATTGCTACTGTGATTCTAGGACGTGTGACAGATCATTGGTACCGCGTGATCCTAGGTCCTGTGAAAGATCATTGGTACCGCGTGATCTTAGGTCCTGTGAAAGATCATTGGTACCGCGTGATCTTATGTCCAGTTAAAGATCATTGGTACCGCGTGATTCTAGGTCCAGTTAAAGATCACTGGTACCGCGTGATTCTAGGACGTGTGACAGATCATTGGTACCGCGTGATTCTAGGAAGTGTGACAGATCATTGGTACCGCCTGATTCTAGGACGTGTGAAAGATTATTGGTACCGCGTGATTCTAGGAAGTGTGACAGATTATTGGTACCGCGTGATTCTAGGACGTGTGAAAGATCATTGGTACCGCGTGATCTTAGGTCCTGTGAAAGATCATTGGTACTGTGATTCATAGGTCCAGTTAAAGATCATTGGTACCGCGTGATTCTAGGTCCAGTTAAAGATCATTGGTACCGCGTGATTCTAGGTCCAGTTAAAGATCATTGGTACCCGTGATTCTAGGGGTGTGACAGATCATTGGTACCGTGATTCTAGGAAGTGTGACAGATCATTGGTACCGCCTGATTCTAGGACGTGTGAAAGATCATTGGTACCGTGATTCTAGGAAGTGTGACAGATCATTGGTACCGTGATCCTAGGTCCTGTGAAAGATCATTGGTACCGTGATCTTAGGTCCTGTGAAAGATCATTGGTACTGTGATTCATAGGTCCAGTTAAAGATCATTGGTACCGCGTGATTCTAGGTCCAGTTAAAGATCATTGGTACCGCGTGATTCTAGGACGTGTGACAGATCATTGGTACCGCGTGATTCTAGGAAGTGTGACAGATCATTGGTACCGCCTGATTCTAGGACGTGTGAAAGATCATTGGTACCGCATGATCCTAGGTCCTGTGAAAGATCATTGGTACCGCGTGATTCTAGGTCCAGTTACCGCGTGATCCTAGGTCCTGTGAAAGATCATTGATACCGCGTGATCCTAGGTCCTGTGAAAGATCATTGGTATTGTGATTCATAGGTCCAGTTAAAGATCATTGGTACCGCGTGATTCTAGATCCAGTTAAAGATCATGGGTACCGCGTGACCGCGTGATTCTAGGTCAAGTTACCGCGTGATCCTAGGTCCTGTGAAAGATCATTGGTACCGCGTGATTCTAGGTAATAAAGTTTAAAAAAATAAAATTTATAAACTAAATAATAATTAAGATTATAGAAATCTATTATTGAAAAATAAAATTTATAAACTAATCTATTATTGAAAAATAAAATTTATAAACTAAATAATTTAGATTTTAAGGAAATTAACACGTGATCCTAGGTCCTGTGAAAGATCATTTATACCGCGTGATTCTATGTTCAATTAAAGATCATTGGTACCGCGTGATCCTAGGTCCTGTGAAAGATCATTGGTAACGCGTGATTCTAGGTCCAGTTATCGCATGATCCTAAGTCCTGTGAAAGATCATTGGTACCGCGTGATTCTAGGTAATAGAGTTTAGAAAAATAAAATTTATAAACTAAATAATAATTAAGATTATAGAAATATATTATTGAAAAATAAAATTTATAAACTAAATAATTTAGATTTTAAGGAAATCTATTAATAAAACTATTAGTTTGTTTAAAAATTATCAATAGTAGGTATCAATTTATAGAAATCTAAAAAAAACTAAATTTATAAATTAAGAAAAACAACTTTAATAAAGAATCTTGTTTTATTAAAAATATAGATTTGAAATAGACATACAAATTTATTATCTTTCTTGAGAAGAATGAATAAACACATCAGCCATTAAATGAATTGGATATATTGAGTATGTAAAATTTTTTTAATGTAAATGAATTTTTTTCATTGGTTAAAATAAGTACATTATGCACGTATATACAAAATATACAAATATATATGAATTTTTTTGAATAAATAGATTTATGGTAAAATAAAGTTAACATTGTTATTCAGAATGATAAGAGGATTCTAAAAATATAAAACTTGATTTTTGGTTGAATATATGAGAAGTGATAAAAGTCTAATTTTGAGCGCGCTGAAAAGGCCTGAAAAATCGAAAAATTGAAAAATACAAAAAAATTAAAATTTAAAAGCGTATTCTGATAGAGTTTGATACGCTGATCCAAATATGTAATTTGTTTGAAATGAATCGAATGATTTTTTAATTTTTTTTGAGGTCAAAGTTGAATTTTTTGTCATTTTTTCAAGTTCAAAGGCTAAAAAAAGTATTTAAAAAATGTTTAATTTAAAATATTTTTACATTTTCGTAATCAGTATAAAATTTGCTTTAAAATGAAATGAAAATTTGCACGATTTTAAATATTATATTTGTCGAATAATCAAAGAATCGAAAAATGTTCAAATCAAAAAATATTTTTTCTTTTTAAATATATCGTTGGCTCCCCTTACTTTTAGTTTCGTATGTGCATAATTTGATAAAAAATAATTATTAAAGACTAGGTTTATCTTTCAATTTTAATAGTAAGGGGACCCAACGATATATTTAAAAAGAATAAATATTTTTTGATTTGAACATTTTTCGATTCTTTGATTATTCGACAAATATAATATTTAAAATCGTGCAAATTGCAAAGTATAGGTAATAACTTTTGTAACATCGTATGAGGTAGCAAAATATGAACAGAAAGTTTGATATTTTTTGATTTTTTAAAGAATATTTTTCGATTCTTTGATTACAGAATTTTATTTTGATTATTTGATAAAATATATTATATAGGTTGGAGATGAATTATCGCGGTATATAGGTTGGAGATGAACCAACGTAGTATACAGGTATAATGTATATAGGTAATAACTTATGTAGCATCGTCTCCCCGAAAGAGATATATCAAATCTTACATCTAGCAGAATGTGAACATAAAATTGAACATTGTCTCTCTAGTCATTAGTACATGGAAAAGAAACCATCGTAGTATACAGGTTGGAGATGAATCATCGTAGTATACAGGTTGGAGATGAATCATCGTAGTATACAGGTTGGAGGTGAATTATCGTAGAATACAGGTTGGAGGTGAATTATCGTAGAATACAGGTTGGTGAAGAATCATCGTAATATACAGGTTGGAGATAACACGCAAGTTGTCTACCCGCGTTCAACCGTACAGGTTATGAGAATATATCATTACATATTAGAGAAGAGTTTTCTAAACTTTTTATACTGAAAAAATATTTCTTCAATATACAAATAAATTTAGATTCTGAAAGTAGAGTCGCTTTATAATTGGGCTGGAAATTGTCACAGAATATAGGTAAAAATTTGTCCAAATGAAAAAAGCTTTAGTTTAAAATGCATCCCTTATCTCCTTAAATTTAATGCAGTAAACAATAATAAAAATAATATTTATCCAAAACATATTTTTTCGAATCAAAGTGTAAATCAAACCCGCATTTAAATTTTGGTTGATTAATTCAAAATCTACAAATAAATTTAGATTCTGAGAGTAGAGTCGTTTTATAATTGTGTTAGAAATTATCACATAATATAGGTAAAAATTTGTCCAAATGAAAGGAGCTTTAGTTTAAAATGCATCCCTTATAAAGGTTGTATCTAATCTAAAAAAAAGTAGACTATGATTATCCAACAAAACTCATTATTTCTTCAATGTGGATGTCGAAAATTATAATTATTTTATAAAAATATAGAAATAAATTTAGGATTAAAGTGAAAAAAAAATAAATTCATGAGATTACTTATTGATAAAAATTGATTAAAACACATATTTTGATCTATTTATCTTCTCTTTAAAAATTTATATGCAGTAAACAATAATAAAATAATATTTATCCAAAACATATTTTTTTCGAATCAAAGTGTAAATCAAACCCGCACTTCAAAAGAAGTAAAAAACTAATGTTAATATATAAAAAAATGAAAACTAAAATGATTTTATAAAAATCTAAAAATAAATAGTGGACTACGATTATCCAACAAAACTTGTACATTTGATCTACATTTTTCACTTCAAAAATAATTTTTAATTTATTAGAAAAACATTATACTGACCAATAAAAAAAACGAAGGTTAATTTATAAAAAAATAGAAAAACTAATACTATTTTATAAAAATCTACAAATAAATTTAGTTTATGAGAGTTAAGTCGCTTTATAATTGTACTGGAAATTGTCACATAATATAGGTTTAAAATTTGTCCTAATGAAAGGAGCTTTAGTTTAAAATGCATCCCTTATCTTGGAATTAATGGTATGAAGCCCATGGAAAATATAAACAGTAAAATGGTATTTCTTAAGGACTTATGATATAAGTAATGTATTCTGAAAGCCCATAAAAAATGCTTTAATTTGATATATCGCAGGATGCATTTTGTTGAGAAATGTAAAAGTTATAAGCGTTTTAATATTTGACTAAGATTTAAGCTAGGAACACTACAAATAAACTAAGCGTACACTAGCCCGATAAAATAAACCACACACGCGTGCTAAAGATGTGGTGAAGCGTATGCGAGATAAGAATTCACTGCGCTCACAAACACGTAATGCAACATGTGTTAAACTTTCTTCGCATAGTTATGCTCTAAAATCAATCAATAATGTGATTTATTCTTCGCACACTGTCGGTATAAATATAACGAATGTTTTTCGTTAAAAATTAGAAAGGTTGTATCTAAACTAAATAAAAGTAGACTACGATTATCCAACAAAACTCGTACATTCAATCGACAAAACCACACACGCGTGCTAAAGATGTGGTGAAGCGTATGTGAGATAAGAATTCACTGCGCTCACAAACGCGTAATGCAACATGTATCTTTCTTCGCATAATTATGCTCTAAAATCAATCAATAATGTGATTTATTCCTCGCACACTGTCGGTATAAATATAACGAATGCCCTTCGTTAAAAATTAGAAAGGTTGTATCTAAACTAAATAAAAGTAGACTACGATTATCAAACAAAACTCTTACATTTAATCGACATTTTTCACTTGAAAAATAATTTAAAATTTATTAGAAAAATATTATACTGACCTATACTACTGACCCATAAAAAGTAAAAAATATATATTAATTTTCACAGTTTTATTTAACTTAAAATGTTAAAAACCATATTCTACCTTTGTGAATATAAAATTTTGAAGAAATAATATATAAACTCATCACGTTAATTATTGGTATTTTTTGAAACTAGATAAAAGTTGACTGACCTCACATAAAAGCGGATTTTGGAAAAATAAAAATATATTTATTTGTAAAGCCTAGCCTATTTTACCCACAAAGAGTATAGCTTCAAATCTTGTACATTCGATCAACATTTTTCACTTCAAAAATAATTTTAAATTTATTAGAAAAAAATTATACTGACCTATACTACTGACCCATAAAAAGTAAAAAATATATATTAATTTTCGACAGTTTTCTTCAACTATGAAATTTTAAAATGTAAAAAATCATATTTTACCTTTGTGAATATAAAATATTGAAAAAATATTATATAAATTAAGAACGTTAATTATTATTGGTATTTTTTGAAACTAGATAAAACTTGATTGACCTCACATAAAAGCAGATTTTGGAAAAATGAAAATATATTTATTTGTATAACCTAGCCTATGTTAACCACAAAGAGTATACCTTTCCAATGATATCATTTTCATTCAATTTTTTTTAAAAATCTTAACATTATGCTTCACTCAAAAGGTGGTCCGTAATTTTTTCAAAAATTTAGACAAAACTTTTCGAAGTAAAGTCCATTTATTAAAATTTTTTAAAACTTTTTCAAAAATATATTATTCTAGAGTATGTAGCAAACGATAAGCTTTCTAATGATATATATATCATGATAAAGAAATAATGAAAAACAGTTTAATTCTTTCTTCAAATCAAACAAGTAAAAATTTTCAAAAAGTAGTATTGGTAGTATTCATATTATTATTATTAGATATTACATAAACATTTCAACCAATCATATAGTTTTTATGAAATAAAACTGCAATTTCAATGTAAAATATTTTTTGAAAATTTTTATTTTAAGTATATTTTTTAAGCATTTTACGATTTACACATTTAAATATATAATAAGGCTGGCAAGTTTGGCGAGTTGTCTCCCCGGAGGTCTTGCCAGATCTCTGATATATATGATTCGCTATACCTGCGTTAATATTATTATATAATAGATAAGCAACTTCTTCTTTTTTGTTATAGGAAATTCTATCCGCCCTGTTCAGCTCCATTTTTATAAGTGATGTTTTAGTCTTGATTGGATGTGCTGACCTGAAGTTAATGCAAATATTTTTGTCTGTTGTTTTTCGGAAAACATCAGTTCTGACATTGTTACTGTTTGATATAGAAAAAAGAACATCAAGAAAAGAAATATTGTTATTATTAGATGTTTCAAAAGTGTATTGGATGTTTTTGTACCTGAAATAGGAAAAAAATGGCAAATGCCATAAAAGAAAGTTACAATGCAGATGGACCATTGACAGTTCATTGGGGTGGAAAGTTGATTCCAGGTATTACTGGATGTGAGAAGGTCGACAGGTTACCAGTAATTATTACCGGTGCAGATACAGATATTCTTCTTGGCGTTCCAAAATTACACATTGGAACAGGACAAACTCAAGCAAATGCTGTGATCGCATGCATTGATGAATGGAAAGTATCGAACAAAGTGACCGGCATATGTTTTGACACAACAGCCAGCAACACTGGGCGTATCAATGGAGCCTGTATTCTGATTGAAAACGCACTAGGAATAAATGTTTTACACTTTGCCTGCCGACATCACATCTTTGAAATAATCTTAGAAAAAGTCTTTACTGCACTACAAATAACCCAAACATCATCTGGGCCGGATATTGCCCTATTCAAACGTTTCAAAGAAAAATGGTCCACGATTGATACCCGTTATTACTCACCAGCTTCAGAGAGAAGTGAGATTGCTGAATTTAAGGAAGATACAATTCAGTTTGTAAGTCAACAACAACCACGGGATGACTACAGAGAATTTTTGGAGCTTACGGTCATTTTTCTTGGAGAGAATCCACCTCGGGGAGTTCATTTCCAAGCTCCTGGCGCTCTTCATAGAGCGAGATGGATGGCAAAGGTAATTTACTGCTATAAAATGTGGATGTTTAGAAAGCAGTTTACCTTGAAAGCATCGGAAGAGCGCGGAATGCTGCAATTTCTACTTTTTGTTGCAAGTCTCTACACGAAAGTCTGGTTTGAAGCGCCATCACCAGCCAAAGCTCCTCAAAATGATTTAAAATTTCTCAAAAAGCTGTCAACGTATAGCAATTCAGTTGTCAAGAAAGCAGCTTTAAAATCTTTTGGCCGACATATTTGGTACTTAAGTGAAGAAATGGTTGGCTTGGCATTCTTTGACTCGAGTGTGACAGAAGAGCAGAAAAGGCTGATGGCTCATAAGTCATAACATTATAGAAAAGAAGGGTTCAGAGGTTCCACCAATATGTTGTAACGCTCTCAATCAAGCAGATTATGAGAGAAAGCAGATCAGCGATTTTGTCACCAAGAACACGTTGCGTTTCTTTGAAACTCTGGATTTGCCATAAACATTCCTAGAAATTCCTCCTGTAGAGTGGGCTGATAATGCAGACTTTCAGAAGGCTGCTAAAATTGTGCATTCCAGAAAAGTTGTCAACAATGTTGCTGAAAGGGCAATCAAGTTGATTCAAGACTTCAACCGTAACCTAACGAAGAACAGCTCCAGTACTTACTGCAAGTTGTCAATGAGCATAGGCATCTGTTTTCTGATGCCAATAAAGTTACATTGATTGCTGGACTTTTTAAGTAACATATTTATGTGTGTTTCAGTTAATTTTTTCATAAATAAAAACACAAATGATTACAACATATTTTTTCTTTTTAGCTCGTTTGTTATTGCATTAGGCCTTTTTCAAGTGTCATGTGCAACCTTTAAAAAATATTTTTTTTGCATGAAATTTGGACTTAAATAATTGGAA
Source organism: Nectonema munidae (assembly GCA_030549495.1). Taxonomy (NCBI): domain Eukaryota; kingdom Metazoa; phylum Nematomorpha; class Nectonematoida; family Nectonematidae; genus Nectonema; species Nectonema munidae. The sequence goes on along the minus strand of JAUIRK010000969.1, from coordinate 677,247 downwards.
CAGATATGGAATCGAATTCTGGGTTCTAATCTGAAGATTTAAAAAAAAAATTTTTTTGGACCACTCTAGTATACATGTGTAAAAAACTTTATATAATTATTTAAATAAAAAGTTCCTTTTTGAGATGAGCTGTCAAATATAAATCAATTTTTTGACAGGTTTGATTGATTTTGATAAAAAAAATGGACATGCATCAAGATTTTTCAGACAAAAGCCCGAAATTTTTTGCTTCAAGTTTTCCCAGTTTATTTCATTTTTCACTAAAAATTCTTTCAGATTATTTTAATTGTTTGTTGATGTTTCTAATAATAAAGAATTGTTCTTTATCTTTTCGCTTTATACATAATTTGTTTTTACAGGGTTTACGTTTTGAATCTATTAAAAAATCAATATCTTTCTTTGTTTTATCATTAATTCTTTCATCTTTCAATTTTTTTGTATCATTTTGTAACGTATTTTCAGTATCCTCCATAATATCCTTGTCTTCATCTTTAAAAGTATCCTCAATAATGTTCTTGGTTTCATCTTCAAAAAAGTTAGGGATGAGTATTGATGATTCAAAATTAAAAGGTTTGTTTTCTTGCGAAAATTTGTTAAAAGATGTACTATCTTAAGAAATCAAATTGGGCTCATGACATGAAGACTTTGTAACAAAAGAGTAAGACATTTTTGATTCATCAGATTGGGAAAATCTATAGTTATCAAAAGAAGTCTTGAGTTCTTTTTTAAATTTCAATAAATCTTGTAAAGAGTCCATTTTTTTTGAGATGCTAAAGTCCTTAGCTTCATCAGCATTTTTGTTACGTTCTTCCACCAAATATAGCAAGGCTTTGCTGATACTTTCTTTATTAAAATTTCTGGATAAAAGAGACTTTAAACCATCTATTGAAGCAGCTCTTAAAACAGCACTTATGCTCTCATCCATTCTTTTGCTGATGAAAAAAAGGAATTTAAAAGTGTGGGTTAGTAATTAATTATCGTATAATTCAAAAGGAACCATTGAAAAACATGAACAAAAAAAAAATTACTAAAAATTATTTGATAACACAATTCAATTCCAAATTTTACAATCTTAAAGATCTTTTAATTATCGTTAATATTTAGATGACTTTTATAAACAAAGACTCGCAAGACGGAATTGGGAGTTTTACTCCAATAATACATTATTGAATTGCAGATTTAGCCTACTAACATATACAAACCCTATATTCAAAGTATCACATCTATTTCTATAACAGCCCTAATTTTTGTCAGAAAATTTTTTTTTATAAAAAAAGATAAAATATTTCATGAAAAAACTTTATTTTAGATTAAAATTAAGAAAAAATGAAATTAGTTAAAAACAAAGCATTACAATTTTCAATGATAATAAAAAAATATGAAGATATGAAAGATTATTTGTCATATTTTTCACACAAATAAATTGTATGCGATTTACAGACTGATTTGTTGCATTTAGAACACTTTATTGTGGTTCTTTTTCTAGGTTTACAAGTGAAAACATAACAATATCCTCGTGTAGAAGTAGATGGTTGAATTGAATCTTGCTCATTTCCATAGAAACTTATGAGATCTCTTCTAAGACGGTGTGTAAAGGGATCATTGCACCTTGCTCGCATTGATAGTTCACTTAACTTCAACGATAAATCTCTGATGAAGTACTTTCTCCCATTTTTGCGAGTTGAAGGAAAAAATTCTGGATAATTGTACTTTTGTATTATCCAGCTATTGTGAGCTACAATGTCCAGATAATTTCAAAATTTCAGAAAAGGCCATCTCCTTGAGGGTTTATATATGTTGTGAACTCCCTCAGCATTCTATTACTAACATCTACACCTGATTTATATTTGTTATATTCTATCAATGTTTCAGGTTATGTTTTTCACCTATCAAATTTATCATACTCAAGTGCTCTGAGGACAAAACATACAACTTTAAAATTCTTAGTGGCGTGTTTTGTAATACTCAGTTAAACTACTTTAAGTCTTTTAAATACTGAGGTCTAATAACTAGAGGCATGAATCTGCGGTTAGCTCTTATGGTTCTATAATTATTTAATTTTGCCCATTTACAAAGATTGTGTGAAGTAAAAAAACGATCAGTAAAAATTCCAGAACCATGAGGCAGTTCTGCTTGTGTTGCAAGTCTTCACAATTTCTTCCGAAGCAAAATAGCGTTTGTCTATCAATCCTGTAACATAAATTTGAGGTGCTAAAATGTAATAGTTACGAGCATCATTGCAATGGTAACATTTGATTCCATAATGCTCAGGTTTGTATCGATCGTAAATTTTCAAAAAAGATTTGCTGCGAAACTTTATAAGTTGTTCATCTATGGTAACATAGTCATGAGGAGTGAAATACTTATGGCAGCTTTGAAAAAAATGATCGGGACAACTTATCGTTGAGATTTCTTTCCCTCCTGACACCAAAGCGGATGAACACATGAATTAAAATGAACATATCTCAATTCATCACAGCTTTTAGAAAAGGCCAGTGGCGTAGCCAGAGGGGGGGGGGGGCAGTCCCCCCCCAAATACCTTTTCTGCCCCCCCCCCCCCCCCCCCCCCCCAAATAATTTTATTTCCAATATGCTTGCCCCCTAAATTCCTTGCATGCCCCCCCCCTCAACTTCCATTTTTGGCTACGCCACTGGAAAAGGCTCTCCGTTTTTTTGTGAAAATAGATACTTTATGTCAAGGCGTTTATTTTTAGCTTGAGCAATGAAAAAAAGAGTAGAAAAATACGCGAACAAATCACAAATTGAAAATTTATCATAACGGTATTTCAAATTTTGCTAATGATTAATTTCACTTTTACAAAATAAAAAAAGTCTATAAGCAGTTTTTTATTTATGAGTCAAAAAAATTACTGAATCAAATCATTTATTTTTTAAAATTTTGGAGGTGGAAGGACTTAAAAGTTATAAGCACGATATATAATCAATACGATTTTTATCCATTTTAAAATCTTCATTAGGGAGGATCGCAGCCAAATGGTAGTATAGGTCACCAACTTGCGAAGTTGGGGAAAAATTAATATTTGTGCATTTTAACACGAGAAGTTTTAATTTTATTTTTTAACTAAGATAAAGCTCAATTAAAGAAACAATTAGTCTCTTATTTGTTATTTTTTAAAAACTTTTATGAAAAAGCCTATTTAAGTTTTTTGAATTTGTGGATATTATATAATTGTAAATAGATTTTAAATTGCATTTTTTTTCAAATTTTTCCACTTAAAAATAAGATAAATAATAGCCAAGGTAAAATTATATATAAATGTATATGCTTGTATATATACATATACATGATTGTACAGAGAGAGACGCACATTCAGAAGGGCGACATGGTTTTGCAAAATGGGTTTCACACCCCCAAAAAAATTTTAAGGGCGGATGTACGTCCCTAATGTTTTGGCAAAATTATGGTAAGACAAGGTATAGGAATCATGATCGGAATCGGTGAATGGCAAATATAATATATTGGCAAAATGTGGAATTGCTACATCCCTAATCTTATTTCAACATTCAGAATTACGTTACATACAAATGAAAGAGAAAATTAAATAAACTTGCAAAAAAACTTCATCCATTTTTGTTTTAGTGCAGCGAAATATGTGACAAATAATCTCTTGAGTAAAAAATAGTTTAAAAATATCCAAGGAACTCTCCAACGATTTCTAATATTTTGAGAAAATGGTCTGCCATATGTTGAGGATAAAGGTTCCCATTGAAAAATGTACCACCCGGAGCAACAAAACTATCCGAAACACTAAAAGTTTCATTCGAAGATTGAGAATCCTCATATACATATGTTAAAGTTTCAGAATCATGAGAGTATGTATAAGAAGAAATGCTCGACCCGTAAGAAGAGAAAAAACCGAAGATGGAAGACATTATAATGAACAAGTTTTCGAATTTATGATATGAATACGCTTTTCATAGAAAAATGCTTTAAGGCCAGATGATTTGTAAACAGATATTAAGGTGGCTCGTTTGTTTACAGTAAGGAAAAATATCAATGAAAAGTGTTTCAAGGTCACAAGAATAATAGAAATAAATACTGATCTGATGATCTGACGATTATTTATATACTTCATATACTTCTAATATAATTTTGACGACAACTTACGGATGTACGCATTTCTACAAACAAATAAATCATGCATAAAAGAAGCTTCTAGTGATATAAAGAATTTTTAGTTTCCCTGGCTTTTCAACCGGCGTCCACATAATAATTCAGGGGTCCAGAGGCGAAATATTATAAATTTGATGTGATCAATGATATTTTGATGGTAAAACGAAGAAAACCAGCTCATAACCATTTCTATTAAAAAAAAAAGTAAATTTTTCACTATAATTATTATAAAAATTGAATTAAAATTGGTTTGCTCTCATTTCAATATGAATTATAATCATATACTATTTTCTTTATCAAAAACTTAAAAATTTTATTAGTGAAAAATATTAAAATAAAATATTTTTTATGTCCAATTTTTATGAGGGATCCACCAATAAAAAAAGAAGAGAAAAGGGATCCATGGATAAAAAAAGGTTGAGAACCAATGGTTTAGACCAGCTTTTTTCAAACTGTGGGTCCCTACCCTTCAGTGGGTCGTGTGAAAAATAAAATGGGGCGTGACAAAAAAGATGCTGAATAAATGAATCTAGTGAACAGAGTTTGTCTTATTACACCTAAGTATTATGGGTAGCGATGCAAACTGTGGTTCTTGCTATGGGTCGCAGGAAAATAAGTTTGAAAAACGCTGGCTTAGACAATGAATTCTTTCCATTTTTATGTAGTTGTACTTTTTCAAATTTATTTTCATAGATGGCGTTAAAATCAAAATATATTTTAGCGTTTCTAAAGGATTAAACAGTTGTTTAGTAAGAAATAGAAAGTGAATATCTTGAAAATGTAGCATAATATTAATAAAATCGAGAATATTGCCCTTTTATATTAAATTTTCATTTTGGGAGTTTTACGGCATATATCCGTCTTTCGCGTATGCAAAAAATCATCCGTCTTGCGAAGGCGTTAAATTTAGATGACTTTTATAAACAAAGAACTACATTTTTTTTGCATTTAATAACATATTGCTATGTCACCTTAGCCGAATATGAAGAGGAAGTACTATTGCCTTTCAATTTATGATTTGAAATATATCTAACTAACTTATCAGTTTATAATAGTTATTAGCTAGCAATCAGAAACAAATCATCTAAAATTCATTTTAACCGCGTAAGTCTTGAGTGCTGAAGTATGCTAAGAGCCAAGATGAAATTTATGGGATTTCATAAAATGATGCTTGATTTTTTGTCAATTCTTATAAATTGATTTTATTTAGCATATGATTATTATTCGGGAAACACCAGAAATTAATTTAATTAATTTTTTTGTTTCCTTCTATACTTTTAATTATTGAAGAAAAAACGTAAGCTTCATTTGCTAAATATATACATATTCCACTATGAATACCCATTATAGCGAAAACTATTTCACTTTTAATTAAGTAGTTGAGTGACTAATAGTTATAACATTTATAAGATTTTTTGATTGGAAATTTAACTTTTGGGTCAAAGTTTCACGATGTGAAATGTCAGTGACAAAGTATTAAATGATAAAGTGTTGCTCCGTCATGTTCCTCCTTATGAATCTTTCCTAAAATCTTAAAAGAGATCAAGATATCTCCTAATATTCAAAAATGAGAATTAAGTGAAGAAAAAATTTCAGATATAGACATCCCTTTTTCTAATATATAGATGGTCGGCAACCTCCGAGCCACTGGCGAGATACGGCCCACAATGGTCTAGCGTCCAGCCCGCTATTCTGCTTGGTACTAACAATGCAATCTGGCTTGCAAAACTCTAGCAGAAAACTCAGTTGACTACTGCATTGCAATTAGGGTTTAATGTTTTTTGTCTTTTATCCTTGACAAGAAGTGTACAACTTTTTTGAGACAATAATTAATTGTTGTTCTTACTCGAATTCATGTATTCTAGGAGACAGATATTCATTTTTTAAATTAAAGAGTTAACTTGGAAGAAAACGAGGTATTGAGTGAACTTAATTCATCAAAAATAAAATCAAAAGCGGCTTCTACAATGAGCAATGTCCCCCTCCCTTTCGTGATTTTACCCATTTGCCTGTAGGGGATGTCAAATATGTATGATCCCTTTTTAAAAAATTTTAATAATTTTTCTATGTTTGCTCAAAGTTTCCCTAAAATTTAGCTTTTTTCTTTGTCATTATCACAAATAATTATTGTATATAGGTTTTTCAAGATTACTTCCATTTCAAACACCAGTTCTTCTTCATCATTACTTTTCGGAATAAAAAAAGTGTTTCTTGTACTTTACTTTGTTTTTTATAGAAAATATAGCAAATAGTCAAATGTATCGAATGAGCTTAACATATTTGATGCAAGCATCCACTATCATTACCAAAGTTTTATCATTAAACTCGCCCCATCTGTTATAAGAGATAGAATATGATCATGAATAGATCAAACCCTCTAAGCATTAGTTTTATTCCATGTAGAGGTATTCCAGCAGTGAAGGATACTTTTATTGTTACCATTCCCAAATAATAAAATTTACCTTCATTTGAATGAAGATTCAAGTAAATACCTTTTATTATTAATTGATGAAAATTCATCAAGTGAAAGACAAAATCTTGTATCACTTTCAACTTCAGATTTTTTTTCTTATTTCTTCATAAATAAGTTTTGTGACATCATTTGGGTTTTGAGGTAGTTTAAAACCACGTTCTTTCAGCGACCTTTGAATAAACTCCCTCTTCGTTATTCCATGAATTGAAAAAAGATCAACACGTACGATGTTAAAAATAATTTCATTTAAACTTTCTCTTTTCAAAAAATTGTGAAAAACATTTAAATCTTCCACTGAAGCTAAATTTTTATCATTGAATGCTTACTTTTTAAATGACGAATAAACGCAGTTGTTGCCATACATTTATATACTATATTTTTCTTGCATTTATTCCACTGAGTACTTTAATTGTTTGGAATTTTAGTAAAAAGTTCCACACGAAAGATTTAGCCATAACTTCTCGCATTTTAAATGTCAATAAAAATGAATCAAAAAGGTATATAAACAATACTCTAAAATCTCATTTATATATATTTTATTCAATTTTTGTTAATTTAATAAGCTAAAAAGATTATTTTAGAAAGTTTTTTTAATAATTTCTTTTTATTTATAAATTATTTATTTTGAATTTTTTATTTTAAAAAGTTGAAAAAAATGTAGTCAATAAATTTGATCGAACAACGGGAAATCTCGAGAAAAAATTAAAATCATGGAATCGAGAATATTTTCGAAAGTTGGCGAGATAGAGATTTTCGTTCTCTAGACTTCTGTTTTGCTCAGCTATTTACAATAAAGAAAGAGAAGGAAAGTTGTAGCAGACTCTATCTGCCCAGAACACCGCTCAGCTTTCAAGAGCGTAAGTCTTTTGTCCCAAACTGTTTGTCGTCTTATCAAAGAGATGTCAGACAACGTGCACGACCCTCTGCTCAAATCTTATCGTCTTTTTTCTCGCTTTTGTCGAGAGCATTGAGATAAATAACACTGCTCAATTGGCAGTTTTTTGTGAGAATAACTTGCCCCACGCTGAGAACCTTTTTGAACCCCGTTGACTCGCTCATTTGGCATTTTTCACAGACATTTCTGCACCTTAACGTAAAGCTGCAAGACAAAGACAATCTTGTGACAGATCTTGTGCTTCATTTGAAGAGGCGTCAGTTGGCAAATGTTCACTTGATGTATTTTTCTCGCCTTGCTACGTATGCCCTTCAGGATGTAGATCTGGAAATTTCACTGGCGTAGTCACCTCTCTACAAGATGAATTTGCGTCTCGTTTCGCAGAAGTCAAATCGTTGGTTGCTGACTTCAAACTTTTCACCGGCCCATTTTATTTTCCTGTTGACGACGCGCCTTTTGCTTTTCAGATGGAGTTAGTAGAGCTGCAATGCAGTGATGAACTCAAAACAAAATTCCACGCTTCTCCTAACATATTCCTGCATATAGTGCGCATGTTAAACGCATTGTTGCCATGTTTGGTGGCACTTACTGTTGCAAGCTGCTTTTCTCGAAAATGAATTACACAAAGTCTCACCTACGCTCCCAGCTCTTAGATCCTAGCTGTCCACCTCTTCCATCTAGCCGAATATCCTAGTATTTCTTCATAACAAACAACATCAACCTTCTCACTGATTCATATGAAATTCCTGCATTAAAGATTTGATTGAGTGCATATTTTTTTCAATAAAATTTTACAATACGTATGTATCGTCTATTTTAATATATAATACGATTTCTGTATTACAGTATCCACGGTGAGGTATTGTCACTCCGGCCCACAAGCTGTTTCTGGAAATCTCAACTGGCCCCACCTTAAGAAATTTGCCTTCCCCTGATGTATAGTAAACAAAAATACTCTTTATCGTATAGTCTCAGCTTTTAAAAATGTTTATACAGAATGGTTTTATTTTAATTCTTTTCATTTCTTTCAAAAAATTAATTAAACTCAATTACGCGTAAGTTGTTATATTGAAAATTCAAAATGTGCATCTCCCAATTGCTATGTGAATCAAAATACATATCAAATCTTTTATATCTTACATTATATTAACCCGCGGAACATTTTGTAGATCTTCCATTGTGTTACTCAAAGTTGGTTTATTTTGTATTTCTGGTATAATAGAATGCACTTCATAACTCCTATACTTATAAGTGATGAATTGATTGGTAATAATATAGACATCCCAATAAAACATTAATTTAACAGTGTTTCAAGGTGAACTATTTTGCGTCAATATCAATCCAAGGATAATAACTGCTTTATGGATATGTACTGTGAAAGACTGATTGATGGACAGCTACCTTACGAATATATGGGTGGTCAGGATATTATATTCATAGATACATGGAATTGTTTGTAAATGATTCTGCCAAAGTTTATTGAAAATATTTAGATAATATAGCATCATGTAGAGTATTAATAAATCATGAATATGTTTCTATTAAATATTGTGAAGCATTATTATTAGTTTTTAATTGAAGCTTTTAGGGGCCTTCACATTTACTCAAGTCATCAGAAGTGGTCCAACCACACACATCATCTTCCTTTGCGCATAAAGAATACTGGCTTTTGCAATTATCGCCGAAAGGAAGATGGCATTGATTGGATAATGGAGGTGATAGAGTACTTCCAATACTACTTACAATGCTGACCTATTGAAGTAATTGTGAATTAAAAAAATTAGGAAAAGTAATTAATTTAAGTTACACGACAATCACAATTCTTTTTATAGCTGTTTTTCCAGCCATCTTGTTGAATGGATGTTAAATCTTCCCATTTTTTGTTCCACGCGCACGTCGAGATAAAAAAATTGTTTTTCTTTTTATTGTAGTAACCTAAACAAAGAAGAGACTGCTAGTTTGTTAAAAAAAATTTGGTTGGTCAAAATTCCAGTCTTAACGCGATAAAAGAACAATTTTGGTTAAATGACTAGCTAAATAGGTTCATATTTGTATATCATTCTTAATTTCGCATAAATGATAAAGGAAGGGTGAAAATTTCTTCATATGAAAATATAACGAATAATGATAAATTTTCGACCACTATCGTGTTCATCTTGAAAATACAAAAACAGAAGAGTCAATTTACTGATAGGTGAAATATTTTGGGTGAATTAATCACCAAAATTTAGTTTATTAAACAATTTAAGACAATATTTAGCCAAAGAAATGTCAAATTATAATATATTTTGATGTTTATATATTTGGTATTCATTGACAGCTTTGATTAATTTCCATGAAAAATAAGTGACATCAACAGATTTGCGATCAATTATTTAGTGGGTTGACAAGAGAATTTTGTAAAAAATCCCCCCATCCTCCCCGTCATTGAGGATATAAAAATAAGTCTGTCGCGAGTATAGAGTTGGTATTAGAATAATTATTTTTCATAAAATGTGTTTAATTAAGTAAATTAAAATGTCCTTTGTTCGTGATTAATAGGTCCATATTTATGTGTAAAAGGTGTAACTTCGAAATTGTTGCCGTCATACCTGAAAGAAGATAAGGAACATTTTCTTCCATAGCAATTCCACACATATTTGTAAACTTTGAAGAATAAGCAATAAGAGTATTATTTGGGAAAGTTGTTTCACTCTGAAAATAGGAAAAATTGGTGAAAAAACGAATTATGCCATCATACATTTTTGAAAAATTGGATATTTTTTCGAAATTTAAAAGAAAGTAGAGCTTTACACATTTGTATAGGCTGTAGATAAGATGGTGGTAGTGGACACATATTGTGGATAGATTATGTGTTGAATTTTAAAGTTTGGCAAATTTAGTTTTTTGTAGGATTACACCCCTTTATTCTTATTTAACTAGTAAAGAATTATTCCTATATTCCTTATATACTATCCGTCAGAATATGCCATTTGTGAATTCAAACTATGGCACTAGTTCAGACTTGTACTATCATTTTGAATAAATCTTCGACAACAAAGACTTATTTATTTATTGCTATTATATATTATTACACAATAGTGCTTAAAATAAGCATAGATCGTAGATCTGGTCATTTTACCTCTATTTTGCTTTTTTACTTTCTAATTTTGCAATAATCAAAAATAATTCATTCCACGAAAGATATATTGACAGTTTAAAAACGAATACCTTTAAAATTTCATCAACTTCAATTGTAAATTTCCTTAAATACCTTTCATCCAAAACACCAGTACTTCTTGCCAAAACAGCTAAAAATCGCAACAATTTCACTTTATATATTGAATCGTATATCAAAGACGCCTTACCTATGGTGCTTAAGCAATACGCTTCTTGAGGATGATTCAACATGCAAACACAAGCTTTACACTTTTCTCCAATAAATACTAGCGCAATAACTGTTGCCAACAATAATTTTAATTGAAACATTTTATCCTTTACCGCTAAAATTTTAGTTAATTTATATTCAATGGAGATTTATAAAAATATGTTATCTTTGAAACCATATAAATATTAAATTTCAGTGGTCTCGCATGACCACTAGGGAGGGAGGCAAAAGTTTTTAGTGTAATTATATTATTAGTTAAACTTGATGGGGTTATGTTCGACAATCTAATACTTCGTTATAATACCACTTAAACATAGAGATGATCAAAAGTGGTTTTTTTGCATCCCTTTAAGACACAATGATTCTAATAATTATTAGTAATATATTTATGTATATATATCAGTGGTCTGCCAAGACAACTCGAGACAACAAAAAGAAACAACGAAATGTATAGAGTAGCATACCAAGTATATCGCACTGGTTCCCAAAATGGTCTATATTGACCCCTAGGGGTCAATATAGAGCTGTCAGGATTCTATGTTAACAAAAAAAATTTTTGGGGTTTAGGATATGTAAATAGGGGTCTACATATTTAGGCAGGTCTCGAAATTACATACAACGCAAATTTTGTGTATATGATTCTTATAATAGATATTCTGCATATTATATGCATAAATATTAATAACGTTTAATAAAATTATTTAAATGCCTATTTTATATGTAAATGCCTATTTTATTATATTATTAAATATTATTTATGTAATTTACAATTATTTTTAATTAATTATAGAAATAAAGAAAATGTAGGCAATATAGCTTTGATTATTATTTGAAGTTCGGCTTCACTTCTTCCCCCTGGGACATACATCTACCCATGTGCCTTCTATGCAGCAAAGTTTTAAGCAATGACGCTATGAAACCATCCAAGTTGGAGGATCATCTGAGAAGATGTCACCCTGATAAAAAAATCACAATTTGGCATACTTTAAAACACTGAAAAAAAACACGAGAAGAGAATTTCTGTGGACAAGATGTTCGCTTCAACGCCAAGGAGAGACAATGATAGTTTGCGGGCGTCGTACAATATCTCACTGCCAGGGCCCGCGCACCCTATTTATTTTGGGGGCTTGAGCCCCCCCCCCCCCCATTTTTGACCTGAGCCCCCTCAACCCCTCACCTCAACTCAATTTTCCAAGCCTCTCCACTCAATTTTTCAAGCTTATATAAGTTTTAAATGAATTACATCGGATAAAGTGCGCTTGTAAAAAAGTCTTTTCTTTGTACATTGGTAGTTTCAATAAATATATTATAAAATTGTCTAGAGTATTTTTTGAGTATCAAGTTGCTCTAACAATAGGAATCAGTACTGCATCCTGTGAGAGAAGTTTTTCGACCCTTAATAGAGTTTTCGAGTTTTTGAACTATTTCAACGAAAAGTCAAGAAGGCTTAATGTTTGACATGTAAATTGCTTTATTACTCTAAAATGATATATTGTTAATAAAATGATTTTCTTCTTTCACTTTTGTTTTATCACAGGTCAACACGATTTTTCTGACGAAAGATTTTAGCTGATTCTAACCAAGTTTTAGTCGTAGAATTCAAACATGAATTCAGTTTTTTGCCATCACATCAGCTTTTTGAGATTTTCAAAAAATTTACTTATGTTATATTTATATATAAATATAAAAAAGAATTCTAAAGAAAGTCTTCTGTATTTAAATATGCACTTGGTATATATAATTAGTATTTAAAGGTCGGTATTTGGGAAAAGCTGATCTATATGCTGAAAAAAAGATAAAATATTATTTTGTTAAAATTCTTTCAATATAAATTTTCGACCATTCTTCATATCCAAACTACGGTTAAAAGCAATGAGGAGAAAAGAAGAGCTAAGAATCTTTTCTTTTATTTGCTTTCATTTGTAATGTTCATCTTGAGAAGACCAGTCCAAAATTTATATTGAAAGAAATTTATTTTAAAAGTTTATCGTGTATTTGTTTATTACCTTTTTCAACACGTTTTCTTTATATAAAAATAGAATTTTAACTAACACTACAAATGACCCGTGATTTCAAATTAAATTTTCGTTGCTATTATTTTTAAGTTGAGAAAAAGATGGCATCAAAGTAAAATAAAAAAATTAAATAATTATTGAACTTTTTTTAGGTAGATTTATTTCTCCAGATAAAATAGCTAATCAAAATGAATTTTAGAGTTTTGTCACCAAATTTTAAGAAAAATTTTGCTCTAACTCCATGATACTATAAAAATGAAAGAAATATTTCCTTCCGAATATATTTACAAATTTAAGATTTTTAGTTATTATATGAATTTTCAAGTGTAACGTGAAGCTCAGCATGCCGGCCGGAACCCCAATATCCGTAAAGATGGGTGCGAACATCAAAAACAATTCTTAACTTAACTTGATTACTAATAACTTTACCCAACTCTTTATTAGATTATAAATATTAAAGTTGGCAGAGCTGTGGTAATTTTGATCACAGTTAAGATTACTTTATTAACTAATTTTTTTATCTTTGAAGTTTATTTAGACATACTTTTTTAATTATTTATTTACCCAAGGTCAAAAATACAACTTAAATAATTTTGTTGGTAGGTTAAACTTTCAAAAGAATTAGCCTTACTAATTCATTAGTGGAATTTTGAAGAAGAGCCTTTATAATTGGATTAGTAAGTGTAGCACATTTTTTTATCAATTGAATTAGTTACTTACATTTAAGCGCTGGGGAACCTTATTAAATCATTAGTGAACATTTTGACAAGAGCATTTACTAATTTAATTGGTACGTGGAATTAATTTTTTTCTCAGTGATAGAATAATATATTATTATTATTATAATAAACGAATAAGGGTAATCATTTTATCGATATGAAAAATACGTTGGAAAACCAAATTGAATCTAAAGTAATCACAGCTCCTATATGTTTGATTTAAATATCCACCCTTCAATTATGAAATGCTCCATATCTACTTCTATATTATTAAATTGTAGTCCACTTTTGAATATAGTTTATATGAGTTTCCTTTAAGGTCCACAAAATAGGACTAAATATGAAATAGCTAATACATCATTTTATCCAAGTTTTCATCCTGATTTTGCCAAATTTTCTTTCTTTTGTTCAACTAAAGCATAGGTTCTCAACCGTGGCCCTCACTAACCCTCAACCTCTTGTTTTTCGGCCCACATAGCAAAGTTGCAGGAAAAATAGGGTAACAATATCATCATTAAAACAGTCTAAATTTCGAAAAAGTATTGATTTATTATTTATGAATATTATTTATTAATTTTTATGATATATATTATGAAATTTTGATTCCGTTTAAGAATAATATTTCGGAGTTAATTAAAAAAGGCTTTTTATAAAAACAGAATTTATGCTTTTGATGCGGACCTCTAGACCCTTTATTAAAAAAGGTTGAGAACCACTGAACTAGGGCTTTTTTTTACTTTTAAAATTTATTCAAATGAAAATAAACAAACAACAAAAGAAGACTAATTTAATTAAAGCATACACAGACTTACACGTACACATCTTCGCATTGAATACATCATGTGGTGTAAAAATAAAACGAGTGAAGAAACAGAAAACAATTGAAACCATAAAGAAAATAAATGAAATCATAAAGTTTGCGTACAAAGTTTATGAAAACCTTTGGAACAGGACCTTCGCAAAAAAGAAAAAAATAAATATTACTTGTATTTAACTTGAGTATTTACATGAAAAACAATTTTTAAGATAGTATAAATAATGGTAGAATCTTATTTGCATTATATATAAAATAAATGATATTTGGTTTAGTTATTTATATAAAAGCTTCTTGTTGTAAAGTTTGGAAAATTATTTAAAAGCAAATAGGGGCAACATCAAAAACTTGATTAAGTCTTTAAATATTTTCTCCAAAAATCCATTTTTAATGCAACCATTTTGCTTTTCCGTGCAAACTTCTGTGATTTGAACATAGAGATTTGAACAGATTATATACAACATATAATATATTTATTATTAAGGGTGAATGGTAAATTTATTCTTTGTTTTGAGGCATTGCTGAAACAAATATATAATGTGAAAGCAAAAAAGAGATTGTAGATATATTTAAATTCACTTATAAAGATTTGCATTAATTATTTTGAATCTATTTTTAAATGAAACACTTAAGAGTTTCAGAAAGAAACATCTAGATTTTAGAGGAGAATTCGAAATTATTGATCAATAAAAACAAACTTAGAGTGATACCTTTCAATAAAACATTACATTTTAGTTTGAGTGGAAAGAAAAATTCTTACTCGTTATTTTCTTTTGGATGTTATGATAAATCTTAACACTTTTCTCCTTTATATATATATATTATATAGATAGATTTCGAAAATAGGCTAAACAAACAAAAACACACTGAATTCCGTTGTGTAAATATTTTTAGTTTTAAAGTTATATGAGTAATTTTGGAAAGTTCATACGCTAAAATATATAATATGTTATTTAGCTGATGAAGTTTTCCAAAATTTTTATCAAAATATGTTGGTTAATTTGCAAGAAGGTAAATATTTTTAAGATTTAACTTTTGAATTTAAAGCACGTGATTAGATTTAATGCAAATATTTTGAAATCTTTCTTCGCTTTTAAAACTCAAAATTCAGTAAATATTATCGAGTTACCAAAACATATGCAAAACAACCTTTAAAGTAAAGAAAGTGAGTATTTTGTTATGTGGGTTGAGTAGGGTGCTATTATAGTATGCAGTTACTAAATTAAATTTTAGTTATCATAAGTCTTAACAATAATGATTGAATTCATTCCAAATATATTCCTAGTAATGTCTACCTATACTCAAAAGAATGCTCAACATTTTGCAAATTTAGTGAAAGTACATTAGGGTTATACCTTTTTTTGAAACTTGTAGTTCATGTAGTGAAATTTAATCAGTTTTTATTTAAAACTATTTGTAAATAAAAAAAAATTAAAGTAAATAAGAATCCTGATAAAATATTTCAGACAACTGTTAAAAAAGTTCCCCCATCAAACAAAAAAACAATTTAAAAGCAGAAATAAAAATTAAAGCAACAAAAATTTTTTTTAAAACATACATAAAAATATTCAGTTTTATTCATTTGCTTTATTTCGAAAATTACTTAGAATTAATTTTTCTGGAATTTTATCTTGGTTTTTGCAGTTTTAATTTGCATGACTTTAATTCCTCTTTTGCACAGTGATTACTTCTTTGAATGTCTAATTTTGAATTTTCTTTTATCCAATGATTTTTAAAACTACACATTTCTTTTTATAAGGCTTTAAGACTTTTTCAAAATTACTTTAATTAAATTTTTGAATATGGAACCATATTTTTGACAATCGAAACAAATAAAACGTTAGGTATTTTCTAAGGAAGCTCTCCATTTTGATAAAAGAATAAAAGTAAGATTTGACAAAGTTGCTTTTGAATACTTATGTTTCAGAGTTTTAAAAAGCTCACTTCTCAAAAAAATAGCTTTTTGTCAAAGTATTCAAACACTTTAATTAAATGAAACAAAAATTTCATATCACCACTCCATCTTAAACTATACCAACGATTTTTTCTTTTCCATTAGCAAAATTTGCTGTTAAATCGTAATTATTTACTTCTTTAATAAATGGATATTCTATGTCTCGTGAAGTGCTATTTTCTTTGAAATGTTCTTTCATATGTAAAAAAAGAATTCTATCCAGTAGATGATGTGTGCAACTAGCAAATCGTGGTCTTTCTAATTTTTGCTTGGCAAACATTTCTTGCAAAATTTTTAGTTTCGTTTTTTGCCAATGTTAACATTTGTTGAATTTGTAATAATAATTATTTTTATTGATTTCCATAAATTGTATTCTTCAATTGTTTTAAAACAAAATTAACAATTGTTTAGATTTTCCATCTATCAACATTGCAGCATTTATTCTTGCTTCATTTTTTTTATTCTTTAGTACTTAGTTTATTTATGATTTGATCATAAATAAAATAATTATTTATTAGAAGTATATATTTAAATATCTATTTTTAGATAGCTTACTTTTTTCTTAACAAAAAAACTTTGGAGTAAACACTTAAAAATGAAATGAAGTCTTTAAAATTTAATTTTGCCTATTTCTTAACCTTCATGAAATTACTTTAAAATTTAAATATAATTAAAAAATAATTAATTATTTTAGTTATAAATAAAAACCATTAAAAATGAGATGTTTGACGATTTGGAATAACAGATTGTAAGTTTTGGTTTTAATAAAGATTTTTAAAACCGGTTAAAATCCGGCTTTTTATTGCGTTTTCAACATTATTGAGATTTGGAACGCTTTATTAGGTCTCAGGTGCCGTCATTTACAAGTTAAAAATATGGTTTATCTTTCTTTGCTTCCAATTCTTGATTGTCATTAAGTCAGAAAAGTTATGCCATCATGCCAAGAAAAGTTAGCCAATATTAATAAAAAGTTACCTTTTCTTGACCACTTATAATATTAATAAACCAACCAATATTAATAAAAAGTTACCTTTCTTGAATAACTTAATTTGCTATAGAAGATAGAACAGTTGAGTTTATTGAATTTTAACTTGGCCCAAATCTCATTTGTTCCTATATATTCGTTTAAAATTACAAACCTAAATATTTTTAAAGTTCTTCATTTTTATCGAATATAAATGAGTTTTTTGGCAATCACGATGAACACGAAAAATTGTACTAAAACTTGAATAAAATTTTCAAGTACACCTGACAAAAACTATTTTTAAGCCTAACAAGTAACCAAATATGGTCTCTATAGCTTCAATGCATCATTCACGGCATTCAATTCTATCCGGATCTGTGTTCCTTTAAAAATTATTATAACCTAAAGCAGAACAAATCTAAATTATTTAACCCTATTAGTGACTCCCCCCCTTCACTGAAAAATTCATTGTAGAAAATTAGCTGAATCATATCCCTTCAAATTTTGTGACTTTTCCTAAAATCGCTAGCTGCATCTTTTGAAACCATTTTCATGGTAGTTGAATGACCCTTTCATGTCCAAAACTGTCAATCAAAATCAAAAATTAAAATTTTTCAGCAAAATTTTGACATTATCTGTACTTAACATTATAACTTAGAATCTATATTATATGCTGTAGTGGTTTCATTTTTTACGTTTAGGATGTGAAAATACCTATAAGTGTTAATCTAATTTGCGGTTTACTTGTAAAAATTGTCAAGAAGTTTTTCCCATGTATATTGCGTGAAACTGACAGAAGCAAAATCGTCTCTTATATTGGCTGTTCTTTTCAGATGTATATATAATATAGATGTGTGTTATGGATACGATGTAAAGTTGCAAGGTCTTAGTGTAAAAAGAAGTGTGGCTTAGATAGGATAAAAGTACAGCATTGTGATGGTATAAATTAGCATGATATAAATAACATCGATTTAACACTTATTTACATAAAATATAATAAAAACAATTAACGATACAATCAACATATATTATGTTACACCTATAAGTATCAATCAAATTTGCGTTTAGTTCTAAAATTTGTTTCCAAAAATATTGATTAAAATTTTACATGAAATATATGTTTTTATAGCAAATAGATCATGATGATTTAATTTCTGAACACAGTTTTAGCATTTAGAGGTTTTACTGCTAGTGTCAATCAAATTTGCGGTTTATGTCTGAAAACGATATCCTAAAATATTCTCTCTAATTTTACATGAAATATATGTTTTTATACCAATTCGACCATGATAATTTTTATTTCTGAAATCATTTTTTGCATTTAGAGTTTTTAAATGTCTGAAAGTGTCAATCAAATGTTCGATTTACGTCTAATGTCTACAGAAATATTTTTGAAATTTAAATAAAATATCTGTTTTTATGCCAAATGGAAGATGCTGGTTTCATTTTTGGACTCAGTTTTGACATTTATGGTTTTAAAATATCTGAAAGCTTCAATCAGATTTGCGGTTTACTTCTAGATACTGTCTTCAAAAATATTTTCAAAAAAATAAAATATCTCTTTTATACCAAATCGACTATGCTTATTTTATTTCTGTACTGGATTTTGGATAACACGGTTAAAAAATATCTCAAAGTGGCAATTGAATTAGTAATGTATGCCTGAAAAACAGTTCTGTAAAAAATTTTCAAAAAAATGGCTGCATATTAGGTTTATAGTAAAAATTTACTTTTTTTTGTATATTTTGCCTTATAATACTTTCTCCAATCATCTTGAGTATGAAATATTTATTAAAAAACAAACAAAACGTATTATAAAATCTTTTGAAAATTTGTATGAGATAAGGAACCAAGTTGAAAACTAATTGAAAAGAGAACATGTGAGCAAAACAAATAATTAAAAAAATATTGTCTTTTGACTAAATGGAAGATCTACCATGTTCTAATGAACTAGGAAGTGGTTTAATTATATAATATTAGGTGTTTCAAAAAAGATTTTGACTGTGAAAAAGAAGTTCCCCTTTTACAAATGAAAAATATTTAAATCTATAGCTTATCATCTAGGATTACAATTAACATTTAGCTAAGATGGATAGGAAATCTGAAAATTTAGAATAAGT
Organism: Nectonema munidae; assembly: GCA_030549495.1. Taxonomy (NCBI): domain Eukaryota; kingdom Metazoa; phylum Nematomorpha; class Nectonematoida; family Nectonematidae; genus Nectonema; species Nectonema munidae. The sequence continues at coordinate 657,791 of JAUIRK010000969.1, read as the reverse complement.
CACGATCTGATAAAAAGTCTAAGATCATCAAGAAGATTCTTTAATCAGAATGCTTTGAGAGAGGAAAAAAGTAATTTTATCATTATAAAAAAAAATTCGAACACACATTGAAGAATATAAATTTCTAATGAAAAAAGAGCTACCAAGAAAGGATCATCATGGAATGAATAGCAAAATTACATACTGTAAATTATTTATGACGTAGAGATTACAAGCCGATAACGAATTTGTAGCCAAAAAGATGGAGGTCCTATCGAGTTACATAAGTTAATGTAGAATGAAATATTTTGAGTGAATTAAACACATTAAGTTGGTTTATTAAATAAATTAAGAAAATAATTACCAGAGAAATACTGCAAGTAGACGTTATTTTTATGTTTATATATTTGACATTGATTTACATGTTTAATCGATTTTTTGACATGTTTTATTGATTTCATTAAAAATGAACATCACCATTAAATTCTACATGCTTGAAATGTTTAAAAAACTTTTTATAAGAATAAAAATTTTAATTTTGACATGGGCTGTCATATTTAAATTATTTTGTCAGGTTTGACTAATTTTTATATAAAAAAAAAAGGAATACAACCAGTAAACACAGCCTACTTGAAAATGGGTATATGTGTGTAAAATGCCATACCTGGTAAACTTCATCATCTCCCTATACTTTCTATTAAACGTAATTCTCTAATTCAAAAAACCGTGCCTGATCCTTTTTTTGCGATAAATTAATTTTTTGACAGTTTTGATTGATATTCATAAAAAAATGAATATCACCACTGAATTACCCATGTTTAAAAATGGGTATATATCTGTAAAAAACTTTATATTATTACTTAGATAAAAAGTTTCTTTTTTGAGATGAGCTGTCATATGTAGATCACTTTTTTGACAGGTTTGAATGATTTTCATAAAAAATGAATATCACCACTGAATTCAGCATGCTTGAAAATGGGCATATATGTGTAAAAAACATTATATAATTATTTAGATAAAAAGCTTCTTTTTAAGATGAGCTGTCATATGTAAATCACTTTTTTGACAGGTTTGAATGATTTTCATAAAAAAATGAATATCACCACTGAATTCAGCATATTTGAAAATGGGTATACATGTGTAAAATCTTTATATAATTATTTAGATAAAAAGTTTCTTTTTGAGATGAGCTGTCACATTTAGATCAATTTTTTGACAGGTTTGATTGATTTTCATAAAAAATGAATATTACCACTGAATTCAGCATATTTGAAAATGGGTATACATGTGTAAAAAACTTTATATACTTATTTAGATAAAAAGTTCCTTTTTGAGATGAGCTGTCATATTTAGATCAATTTTTTGACAGGTTTGATTGATTTTCATAAAAAATGAATATCACCACCGAATTCAGCATATTTGAAAATGGTTATACATGTGTAAAAAACTTTATATACTTATTTAGATAAAAAGTTCCTTTTTGAGATGAGCTGTCACATTTAGATCAATTTTTTGACAGGTTTGATTGATTTTCATAAAAAATGAATATTACCACTGAATTCAGCATATTTGAAAATGGGTATACATGTGTAAAAAACTTTATATAATGTGATAATTATTGCCTCGATTCTCTTTCAACTACTGTACCTGTATTGTGATAATTACTGCTTCAGTTATCATTCAATTAATTACTATACTTGTAATACTTATTGCCTCAATTATTGTTCAATTAACTAATCTACTTGTGATGATTATTGCCTCAACTATTCAATTTAAAGAATACCTAGAATAATCAATTAACACTTCGACTTTGTATATATATACCTGGTTAATTTTACTTTCGTTATTGTAACTTATATTTAGTCGAATAAAGCTTCATCTTTTCTCTGAAGTATTCAACTTATACCATGTCAATTTATTCGACTAGTGGTCCGTTTCTTTAACTCCATCATGACCTCAAAGTTGCTAAAGCCCGATCGTCTTGATTTAGACCCAACATCACCGACAGCACCAAGAGAGTGGAGACACTGGCACAAAAGTCGGGAGAATTTTATAACCGAGTGTGGTAACGATGCCCCAGACAAGCTAAGAACACTAATAAACTGCGTTTCTTTCACAATATATGAGCACGTAGAAGAATGCACAACCTATGACGAAGCGATCAACACTCTTTCTCGAATATTTGACAAGAAGCCCAACGAAATATTTGCACGTCACTTACTTGCTACGAGACGACAAGGTCAGGGAGAGACGTTGGAGCAGTACATGCAAGGCCTTGTCAATTTAGCAAAGGAGATAGAATTTTAAAATGTTACCGCGCAAGAATATCGCGAGGATCTCACAAGGGATGCGTTCATCAATGGCATTTCATCATCTTTGATTAGACAAAGGTTGTTGGAAAACAAAACTCTCGACTTGAGAAACGCCTTTGACATTGCACTCTCACTCGACAGAGCACAACAAAACGCCACAAAGTACGTATCGGATCAAAACTTTGGAGCGGCCGTCTCAATTGGACCTGGTGACAAAAGCGCATCTCCTCAAGATCATATCCAAGAAGCGTCCACTTCTTCAGAACATCTCGATTCGGTTGTGACGAATCAAAACAAAATGAAGTGCTTCTTTTGTGGCGGTCAACTACACAACAGATCGACGTGTCCCGCTAAAGATGCGACCTGCCACTCATGCAAGAAAATCAGTCACTACTCAAAGGTGTGTCGTTCAAAGAATAATAACAACAGGTCGTTAGCAGCAGTTAACGTTAATAAAGCTGCTGAGATCATTGCCGCGTTCCCAATATCACTTTCAACGGCGATTTCAGTCATTTACATCAAAGGCCACCTACTTCACGCCTTATACGATTAAGGAAGTTCCGAAAGCTACATAAACAGCGATACTGTCAAAAGGCTTAAACTTCCTCTCAGTGAATGTAGGAGAAAAATTTCAATGGCTTTATCCGACATGCATAACCGTGTTGACAAAGAATGTTCTGTTGAAGTAGAAGCCAATGGCCGGCATTATCATTCGATTAGGCTGGGTGTGATGGATAAACTTTGTGCTGACGTTATCTTGGGCCAAGATTTTCAGCGCATGCACAATAAATTCATTGTAGAATATGGAGGATGTGAAGCTGATCTGGTTATTGATGGGAAGATGAGTGTATGCTCTGTCAATCAAGCAATCACTCAAACCCCATATCTGTTCTCGAAACTCACTGAACATTGCCGCCCCATCGCAGACAAATCAAGAGATACAGCAGCGAAGATCACAAATTCATTAACCAACAAATCAATAAACTGCTGTCAGAAGGAATCATAAAAAAAAGTTCCTCCCCGTGGAGAGCGCAGATCGTCATTGCCAAAAACAACTCAAAAAGACGACTTTGCATTGACTACTCGCGAACGATAAACAGATTTACCGAGCTGGACGGTTATCCACTCCCGAAAATAGACGACATGATTAACAAGTTGGCGAATTACAAAGTCTTTTCAACCTTCAATCTCAAGAACGCTTACCACCAAATACCTTTGAATCAAAGCGAGTTCAAATACACTGGGTTTGAAGCGAACAATCGGCTTTATGAATTTACACGAATCCTCTTTGGTGTAACAAACGGTGTAGCTGCCTTTCAAAGAATAATGGACACAATTGTTGAAGAGGATAAACTGCAGGATACTTATCCCTACCTCGACAATATCACCATCGCTGGAGATGATCAGGCTTCACATGACAATAATATTAAAAATTTCCTAAACGGGATTCGCAGAAGAAACTTAACCCTAAATGACTCAAAAACGGTCAAGTCGGTCAACCAGTTATGTGTCCTGGGATATCTTTTGGGTAACAATCGAATTCAGCCTAATCCCGAACGGTTGCGCCCTCTAAAAGAACTTCCTGTTCTACAAACACGGCATCACTTCGTCGCGCCATGGGTCTCTTCGCTTATTACGCCAAGTGGTTGCCTCGATTTTCTGATAAAGTCAAACCTCTGGTTGGTTCACATTGCTTTCCTTTATCGAAAATTGCCGTAACCGCCTTCGAAATTTTGAAAAAGGATTTGGAGAAAGCGAGCCTAAAATCAGTGAACGAAGAAAAATCATTTGTGATAGAATGTGATGCTTCTGTAGTGTCGCTTTATATTTTCCTATTTTATTTGTGTCGCCATACGTCGCAGCATATCTTTTTATTGTCGCTTGGTATTTCCCTATATCCCTTTCATCTATTTTAGTGTCGCGACTGTCGCTTTATATTTTCCTATTTTATTTGTGCCGCCATACGTTGCAGCATATCTTTTTATTGTCGCTTGGTATTTCCCTATATCCCTTTATCTATTTTAGTGTCGCGACTGTCGCTTTATATTTTCCTATTTTATTTATGTCGCCATACGTCGTAGCATATCTTTTTATTGTCGCTTGGTATTTCCCAATATCCCTTTCATCTATTTTAGTGTCGCGACTGTCGCTTTATATTTTCCTATTTTATTTGTGTCGCCATACGTCGCAACATATCTTTTTATTGTCGCTTGCTATTTCCCTATATCCTATTCATCTATTTTAGTGTCGCGACTGTCGCTTTATATTTTCCTATTTTATTTGTGTCGCCATACGTCGCAGCATATCTTTTTATTGTCGCTTGGTATTCCCCTATATCCCTTTCATCTATTTTAGTGTCGCGACTGTCGCTTTATATTTTCCTATTTTATTTGAGTCGCCATAAGTCGCAGCATATCTTTTTATTGTCGCTTGGTATTTCCCTATATCCCTTTCATCTATTTTAGCGTCGCGACTGTCGCTTTATATTTTCATATTTTATTTGAGTCGCCATACGTCGCAGCATATCTTTTTATTGTCGCTTGGTATTTCCCTATATCCCTTTCATCTATTTTAGTGTCGCCACTGTCGCTTTAACCAGTACATCTATATATTCAATTGTTTATTATCCATAAGCAAGATTATCAATGTCAATTTGACATGATTGACAATTCATATAATATTTTGTTTCGTGCTATTCAGCGACACACATCATTCGACATATTCTATATTTTAACAAGGCGACACTGCGACAATTGTCGCAGAAAACACCAAACTCAATTTCTTTGGAAAGTCGAGCTGTCACATTTAGATCAATTTTTTGAAAGGTTTGATTGATTTTCATAAAAAATGAATATCACCACTGAATTCAGCATATTTGAAAATGGGTATAAATGTGTAAAAAACTTTATATAATTATTTAAATAAAAAGTTCCTTTTTGAGATGAGCTGTCACGTTTAGATCAATTTTTTGACAGGTTTGATTGATTTTTATAAAAAAAAATAAATATCATCACTGAATTCAGCATATTTAAAAATGGGTATACATGTGTAAAAAACTTTTTATACTTATTTAAATAAAAAGTTCCTTTTTGAGATGAGCTGTCAAATATAAATCAATTTTTTGACAGGTTTGATTGATTTTGAAAAAAAATGGGCATCACCAGTGAATTCAACATAGTTGAAATATATATGTAACATTAAAAATATTTTTAAAAACTTATTAATATCTGAGAAAAATAGGGTGGCACTTTACGCCCCCCAGCACTTGAACTAGTTACTAAATTTCAAATCCTAAATGTAAAAAATGATTCCAGAAATGAAAACGGCATCACCGATTTAGTATAAAAACATATATTTTATGTAAAATTTGACGGTATATTTTATTAGATATATTTGTGATCAATCAAAATTTTGATTGACATTTTCTATAAAGTAGCCATGATTATTGAAAAAAATTAAATATATAAAGTGTTATGCGTTCTAAACTGTATATAATTATCAATTTTCAGGGTATTATATAATATAGATCCTAAGTTATAAGGTTAAGTACAGATAATGTCAAAATTTTGCTGAAAAATTAAAATTTTTGATTTTGATTGACAGTTTTGGACATGAAGGGGTCATTCAACTAACATGAAAATGGTTTCAAAAGATGCAGCTAGCGATTTTAGGAAAAGTCACAAAATTTGAAGGGATATGATTCAGCCAATTTTCTACAATTAATTTTTTAGTGAAGGGGGGGGGGGCGTTTTACGCCCACTGCCCCTCAGCACTAATAGGGTTAACTGTAGGCTATGAGCTAAACAAGGAATATGTGAAAAACCTGCTTGAATAACAGCGGAAGTCATATTTCGTGCATTGTCATATCAGTTACTATAACCTGGTTCTTTTCTGTTATATTCCAGTCTTTTGCAAGGTGTTTATATGAATCAGCAACATTGGCAGAATAGTGACGTTCAACTACATTAACGCATCTTAGAACAACACTTTTTAAACTTCAGTCATCATTAATCTAATGGCCAATGATTCCACAATAACTTTCATTTCCTAAAGATGTCCAAAAATCAGACGTTAGTGCAATTGCTTTTGAATTTTTCACTGCTTTGCTTTCCATTGTAGCGTTGAACATCTCAGTCAAATTTTTGACGATAGTTTGCCGACAAGGTAGTTTATAAGCAGAATTTTGAAGCGCTGTGCGTAATACTTGCTGAAGACCTCATCTTCAACTATCGTTATTGGTCTGCCACTGCTTGCTACCCATTTTGCAAGTGATATTGTAATGTCACGTTGTACCGTAGCACTAACGGGTTGATCGAGTGTACGACAAAACTTACTCAAAGTGCTTGGAAGTCGATGTTGACACCGCTGTACTCTGAATGAAAGTGACTTTTCATGTTGAAGTTTCGAATATTGTAGCGAGTGTTTGTTTTGAAGGTGATAAGTAAGGGACGTGTTAGATCCATGATATGCAAACGATTTGTCACAATGAATGCAATAAACGTTGGCAGCATTTTTAATATTACCATCATCCAACGAAACCAAAATGATTATGTAATTTGCCAGGAATAGGTTTATATTCATTAAATTGTTTTTCTTTTGTCGCCATTTTTTATTTAGATAGTCTAAAAAATAAAATTTAATCTGATAGTTAAAGAAAAATTTAATCGTCAAAATAAATTAACGATTAATCGATCGATTAATCTTTTAATTCCACAGCTCTAGTAATAATGGTAGTTTTAATGAAGTAGAAATTAAAAATCCTCATAATCATGAGTTTCCATCTTCAAAATAAGATGTCTTTCTTTGCTCTTGTTTTGTGAAATTAAAAAAGAAGGTTCTCAAAATTTTTTCTCTCCTAAAGCTAAAATTTATAGGTTTCATTTTTTGTCCAAATTTATTTTTTACTATATTCTTTTCATTTTTATGATAATGTATGTGAAATAAACGAAGAAAAATTATAATCTTTGTCTAAATCAGAAAGCATAAAGAGATTCATAAGAAGAAACAGAGGCAAAGAATTGTTAAAAAGATCAAATCAATGGGCAGAAAAGATTATTAGTTTTTACAGCTTTTGTTTTAAGGTTAATTTTTAACTAAATTAAACTTAAATTTATCTTATTTGTTTAATTTCAACACAGAGAAAAAATTAGTAATATTAACTAAGAAAAGTTAGTAAATGAAAATTTATATAGTAAACTATAATTGTTGTTTATTATTGTTTCGATAACATCTATATACACTTGTTAAAGCAGTGCTGCCTTTTTACGTTACTGCTTGAATTACCAACAAAGTATGAGTTGTAAATAAGTCATCTGGAGGATATTATTTGGAGATATGTGGAATCACTTTCTTGTGAAGAAGCTGATTCTCGTTGCTTGCACCTGCCATCGTATACGTTTCTTTATAAAGCCTAATTGCTGCTTATCCTTTCTTGCTTTTCTCGTCGAACCTAATTTCCTTTAATTCTAATTCAGCGCATATTTCTCAGTAATTTTAAATCCCTCAATTACAATCAGAGCCATCTCCTTCCCCAAACAAGAGACATCTTTCCACTGCCTCTAACGAAACATTCATTTTTATTCTTTCTTTCTTTCTTTCCCTTTTTTTAAAAAATTAATAAAATTCTTAAAATTAAGAATTAAACCTTCATAAACTTCATAAAATAAATAATAGCAATAATTTTTTTGAACAAAGAAAATGTTTTCCTGTGAATACTGTCATTTGAAAAACAAGTTCTATAAATCTTTGTTGAAACATTATAAAATAGTTTACGAAAACGAACTTAACTTTAAAATTAAAAGTAATTTTCAAAATTGTTTAGCTATTTATTCCAAAATATCATCCTATCAAAAGCATTTGAAAAGGAAACATTCAAAAAATATAGGTATAGAAAATTTCCCATTTCAAAATGTTGTTTCTTTTATAGAAAAATTTTTTCTCACTCATCCTCAAATTATATGATAAATCTTACCCTTGAAATCTTGGATGTTGGTAAGAAGCTCGTTGATGAAGATGATGAACCTAGTAGGTGCGAGCACATTTCCTTGTGGCACTCCAGTTTTGACTAAACAACAATCAGATAATGTACCTCCAATTCGTGTATACTGAGTTCTGTTATTTAAGTAGTCTTGTATCCATACAAAAAATTTACAGCGAATACCAAAAAATAGCAAAATATGAAAGATTTCTTTGTGGGGGATGGCCATGAAAGCATTAGATAAGTCTAAGAAAACACAAAGTGTATCATTTTTTCTCAGCAGACATAATCAATTTGTGGTACATAAGTGATAGTTGTTCAGAAGTGGAGTATTTCGGTAAAAAACCAAATTGAGTAGATGATATCAACGATTAAGTGATTCATCAAAATGTCATTAACTAAACTCTCTATTGATTTACCCACGTACAAAGTTTTTGAGATAGGATTATAGCTATTAATTTAGCATTTTTCACCTTTCCCGTTATAAATGGGCGTAACATGTTAAGTTTTCTAAACAAGAAGCGCAACTTCTGTAGCAAAAGACAAGGTGAATACATGTGACAGTTTATCTTTTAGTTGATGAGCGCAGTTTAGCTGTAAAATATTTGGAAGTCTGTCTGGTCCAATAGATAAGGATAAAAGTTTCTCCAAAACAAGATCTGGTGAGACAAAGAAGTCATCAAGTAAAGCAGTTGTTTTTGTTGAGGGTAAAGGATATCGATGATTAAAATTTGGATTGGAAGCGTCTGATCAAAGAAAGTAGGTGTTTAAGATTTTAACTTTATCAAATTCATTGTGAAAAATTTTTTCATTGTAAAGTATTTCTGGAATTGGTGAATTATTTTCTACAAATTTGTAAATGTTTTTTTGTAAAGCACTAGTAAAGTTGAGTAGATTGAGCATTTGCTTCTATTTTCTTTGTAATTGAGCTGCATGATTGGAGTGCATTCTTGTTTCAGACGATTTCGAGCATTACAGTAAGCTTCAAGATCCATTTGAATTGTTCAGTTTTGTAGGGAAAATTATATTTGAGTTATTTGTTCATGCAGAGCTTTGATACAAACTAGTCAACAATTCTTGAAATAAGAGATTCAAATACATTAAGAGCTTCCTTCACTTCATTTAAGTTAAAAAATGAGACCAATCAAAAGTTCTGAAACGTCTAGCTTAGTAGTATAATTACTATTTGTATTAACCATATTAGTGTAGGGCTAAATTTTTCCGCTCAAGTGCTGGGGCATAAAGTGCTCCCTCTTTTTCTAAGATATTAATAAGTTTTTATTTTTAATGTGATATACAGTGAAATCGCGTTATAAAGAACTCGCTTATTACGAACACTTCAATAATATGCACCAACTTGTCAAATCCCTGTTCCTGGTATAATTTTACTAGGTAAATTACACCTTTTATAAAGCCTTAGAAGAAACCTCGTTTATAATTTTTGCTTAATTGCCGATAAATCTCTCATAACTCATAAAATTTCTTTGTAATTTTTGACACTCCTATAATTGTATAATAATTGGTTCTAGGAGAAGGATGAGATGTGGAAATGATATTTTTTTACTCTTTTGATCTTACCGCATTTTTAAACACATGTATGGGAGTCTCAAGTCAGTGTAATTTTCCTCATCACTTCTAGTCAGCAATGGCTTGTGCATCACACAGTTAATTGTAACACATGTCGATTGAATATATCACTTGCTTCTTTCATCTTTCTAATCTTACTTCTTTTATTATTTCTAATACCATTGTTTTTATCTTTGAAAGCTGTTTAATTTTGTTCTTATTAACTGTTATTATCGATGCACCTACATCTTTTAAACGAAAAAGTTTTGATATTGGAACAAAATATCGTGCTATCACTGCTGCTGAATCTAACTTGAGATCAAAATCAATGATGGCTAAAGGTTGAAATATTCTAATATAATCAAACAATCTTATGAAAAAAGTGAGATAAAGAACAAGAAAAAGTTTTTACCCTGATATTGAAGAGGCTCTTTTTCTCTGGTTCAAAAATGCCAGAGCTCAAAACATTCCCGTTTCAGGACCTACACTCTCAGCTAAAGCTAAAAAATTTGCTTCAGATTTAAACCATCATGAGTTTAAATGTAGTGAAGGTTGGCTTCACAGATTCAAAAAACGCCATAATATCACTTTCCGGAAAATTTACAAAAGGTTTGATAAAATTTTACCACAAATTTTAAACACATACGAACCCGAAGATATTTATAATGCTGACGAGACGGGTTTTTTTTTTAATTGTTACCTTCTTCATCATTTGTGCTAAAAGGAGAAGAATGCAATTGGGGAAAGCTCTCCAAAGAAAGGTTGACGATATTAGTAGGAGCTAACATGACAGGTAAAGATAAACTTCCTTTACTGGTGATTGGTAAATCCTTAAAACCCCGTTGTTTTAGAAATGTTAAATCTTTGCCAACAGAATATAAAGCGAACAAAAAGCTTGGATGGATATTTCAATATTTCTTTCATGGCTGGAAAAACTTGACACTCGTATTCGATCTGAAAAGCGACACGTTGTTCTTATATTAGACAATGTAGCATCTCATTCAAAAATAACGTTAACAAATGTAACTACAATTTTTGCCAGCAAATACAACGTCCCGTACACAACCTTTGGACCAGGAAGTTATAAAAAACTTAAAATTTCACTATAGAGTGACTTTAGTTGAAAAACTCATTACAGCTGTTGACAAGGGCTCTATTTATTCTATCAACGTTCTCGATGCTCTTCATATGAACCGGAAAGCCTTGTCTTCAGTCACTAGTGAAACTATTTAAAACTGTTTTAAACACGCGGGATTTGTGCAATCTATGGAAGAATACACAAGTGGTTCAGAAAACTTTACTGAAAATCTACCCTTTGTGATAGAAAGAGCGTCTCAAGTGGGACTCCAAACATCTTTTGACTTAGAAAACTACATTGCAGTTGACAATAAATTGTTCACTTCAGCTCCTCTCACAGATGATTTTATTATAAAGGATGTATCCAGTAGGTTTTCTGATCCACAAGAGCAGAGTGACGAAGAAAATAATTTATCCAAACCTGTGCCAACTGCCACTAATGCTCTAGATCTAGAACATTGTAGTGAAGTTATGAGATTCCTGCAAGCTCAAAACGCAGCCCAAGAAATGTTTGATAACATTACAAAAGTGGAAAACAACATTTGAATACAACATACACGGATTAGTGATTTTTTAAAAAAATAAAAATCAAATTTTTTAAGTTTTTTTTTATTTTGTTTTCTTGGGCAGTCATCCTTGACATAGAGCCTCTTATACCTTATGAGGTAGATGTTTCAGATAAATTTATTTAAGGAAATTAAGGTTCAGTAAAAAACAAAGTTGACAATTTAATTTAATCCTCGGTTAAAACAAAACTCGCTTTGTATGAACTAGAACTTGATTTCCCTCCAACTTCTTTATATCGAGATTTTACTGTATTTATTTCACGTGTGCTGAATTCACTGGTGATGTCCATTTTTTATCAAATCAATCAAACTTGTCAACAATTGATTTATATTTGATACTTCATCTCAAAAAAGAAACTTTTTATCTAAATAATTATATATAGTGTTTTACACATACAGTAGAATTCTACTATCCCCTCGTACTTCACTCTCTACTTCACTTTACTCTCCGACAAAATTCAGTAGAAAATAAACTTACTATGCCACCACCTAATCTCGCTATTATGCCACTATTTATTTGTGTGTTGCGTTTTTTAATTATATTTCTCAACTTTTTTTACAAAATTAATGAATATATTTTTTTAGATTTATTGTTTTTATTTGCGTAAAAAATTAACATGTCAGATATAAAACGCAAGCGAACCGATTTCACTCTAAAGCAGAAAAAAGAAATTATTGATGCCGAAAAAAATGAGCCTAATCAGTCCAAGCTGGCCAGAGAAATAAGCAAGAAATGGGGTATTGAAGTGAAGAGAACTACTAAAAACATTCTCACAAAAAATCAATCGAGGCTGCAATCAAAACTGGATTTTATCAAACGCGTTAAGTTGACGCAGGTCACGACCAAACTCGATGAAGGAGGCCGGGTGAAGAAGCGAGAGGACACAATCGCCTGTCAGGGAAGTCTGGTCAAAGAAAAGGCAAGAAACTGGCCGAGATAAGCACATTGGGATTCATGGCAAGCGAGGTTGGCGGACAATTTCAAAAAGCGTCAGGCATTACTTTTAAAACAATACAAGGAGAAGCAGGAGCGGTAAATTTGCAACCTTTTGAGTGGCAACAACAGGTCTCCGACCTTTGCTTGCACAATTTTCTGCAGAAGACGCTTCAATCTAAACGAAACTGGACTCTTCTGGCAGCTGCTACCAAACAAGACATGGCTTTCGAGGAGAGCGGGCACTGGAGGTAAGAAAAGTAAGCAAAGAACACTCTTCTGGTTGGAGCAAACATGAGCGGCAACGAAAAGCTTCCTCTTCTGGTGATTGGCAATTCAAAGAAACCGCGTGCCTTCAAAAACAAAAAAACCGGGACATACAAGGCAAATTCGAAAGGTGGATGAGGCGGAGCTCTTCTAAGAAACATTGCGTGAGTGGAACGAGCGACTCGTCAAGCAGGGACGCAAAGTGCGCTTTGTCTCGATAACTTCGTGGCACCACGATCTCCGTTCGACAATATAAAGCGCTTTTTTTCCTCCTAACACAACACAACTCGCAACCAATGGATCAGGGGTTATAGAGAGCTCAAACGCCACTACAAGAAACTTTTGCTCTCTCGCAGGCTTGAAGCCATAGACGAGGAAAGAGAGTTTAGTTCACGTTGCTTGATGCTCTACACGTTGGGTATGCTTGGGAGCAGGTTAACAAATGGTCATCAAAAACTTTTTGTAAAAGCTAGTTTGTGGAAGAAGAAATTGATCAGATTGAGCCAAAAGAGAAGAGTTGCTCGAGATTTCGAATGCTTTGCCTACTGAGGAAAAGATGCACAATAACGAGGAGATTGAGCTAACTGACTTTCTCAATGCTGACGAGCGTCTCGCAACTAGTGGCTCCTTCTGCTAGAGGAGATTGCTGGGAAGTGCTGAAAAGCAGGAACAAATTGAAAGCGAAGACGACAAGGAAACTATCGAAGAGGAAGTGGTTCAATTCCAAGAAGCCCAAAGAGCGTGGAGCACTGTTCGAAAATTTATGCAGCATTGTAGCGTAAAGCTCAAAGTGATGCAAGCGGGATTGTTTAGATCAAGAAAGTTGAGATCGCCATAGAAAGCGTCAGACAACTTTTGAGAGCTTTGGAATAGGACACAAAAATAAAAAAAAAACTTTTTTAAAAAGGATTTTATTTGAAAAAATAAGGCATTTTTACAAAACCCTCGCACAGCCACCTCGCACAGCCACTTTGGTCGGCCCCGAAGGGTGGCATAATAGCGAGATTTTACTGTATATATATATATATATATATATATATATATATATATATCCATTTTCAAGTATGCTTAATTCAGTGGTGATATTCATTTTTTATGAAAGTTAATCAACCAGGTCAAAAAATTGATTTATATATGACAGTTCATCTAAAAAAACATTTATTTGTCAAAAAATTGATTTATATATGACAGCTCATTTTAAAATTAAATTTTTTTATTGAAATACTTATAAAGTTTTTTACAAATATATACCATTTTCAAGCATGGCTGATTTAGTGGTGATGCTCATTCTTTATGAAAATCAATTAAACGTGTCAAAAGAAAAGATTAAACCTGTCAATCAATGTCAAATATATAAACTTTAAAATGAATTCTACTTGCAGTATTTTTCTCCTAATTATTTTTTTAATTTATTTAAACCAGCTTTAGTTGTTTAATTCACTAAAAATATTTCATTTGTCAGTAAATTAGGTATCTCGATAAGACCTCAATCGTTTTGGCTACAAATTCGTTATCGGTTGGTAGTCTCTACATCATTTTTTCTATACTTTATAGAGTATGTAATTTTGCTATTCATTCTATGATGATCCTTTCTTGGTAGCTCTTTTTTATTAGAAATTTATTTTCTTCAATGTGTGTTATTTTAAAACTTTTTAAGTATTTATTTTGAGCAGTTTTTTTCCTCTGTCAAAGCATTCTGTTTAAAGAAAATTTTTAATGATCTTAGACTTTTTTTATCAGTATCGTGTATTAAATTATCAGGTGATATGAAGCGATATTCAGCCTAAATATTTGTCAACCAATCCTAGTTGAAAAGTTTTTTTTCTAATAAAATCCTTTTTTAAAAGATAGACAAAAAAGTACATAACAAATATTTAAAAAAGTACATTAAATCGTAAGATTTTCTATTTCAAGTATTCAAGGACTTTTTAAGGTAGTAGAAAAAGAAACAATATCATTAATTTTACTATATTAAGTAATAAAATTACGCATATTACTGGCCACCACTTTGTATAACTACATTTTTTAGATTCCAAGTGTGCTTTTAAATAAAGCATAAAAAGCGACATGCTCGATTATCATAGAATATATTAATAGTATAATTAAAATATATTAATTAGTTTAATGCATAGAAATATTTCTAAAATTTTCTATCTATTTTCAATGTTTTTCTGATTGAATATACGCAAATTTAATTGACAACGCTTGTAAACAGTTTTTATGGGTTGCTTGGATGTTTCCATATACATTTTTCTAGGAAGAAAAATGTCGAGATAGATAAGAGTATACCACTTGTTTAAATTATGTTCCAAATTCGCCTAGGAGTTGCCCGATTGAGCTGAAATTTTTAATACCTCCTTTATTTGTTGATTGAAACAGGGTTAAGGGTGGAAACAGCAAAATGTCAAAAAATTAACAATTACTAAGGTTCGCTATAGAGTTCATTGCATAAGGGAGTTGACTATAAAGAGATTAAATTAATTTAATCAAAAAAAATAGCTTATAAACATGGAGGATATAATATTTCAAATATGTAATATAGAGAAGTGGCTACTTTTTATATTCAAATTTGAGAAAGGATTTTGTTATAAGGCTCTAGATTTCATGGCAATACCTTCAGGCATTTGAATTAGATTCAATTATAGCTCTCCCACCGCTCCTGATAGATCAAATAAGTGAAAATAGATATCAAAGGCCAAATACGACCACACTTGAGGCCCCAAAAGTCAGCATGAGGCTGCAGGTTTCTTGACCGCAGGTTTCCCATTCTAGCATTTAGCCAGTCAATTATAAAAAGAGAGAAACATTTTTATGATCATATTTGAAGTATTCTGAACGTTCTTCAACCGAATTTCAATGTACCTAACTGTAGATAAATGTAATTTCGATGCATTCATATTTAAACTAACTCCGATACGTGAAGTAAGATGTTTGATATTTGATTTGAAAAATGGGACTATATTAAGATTTATTTAATAAAAAAGCATGCGACTATTTATACTCTGACAATTTGAGAATTATTACAATCTTTCGCCTCATTTAGTGTGTTCCATTTGCACACACCATTTTTCTTTCCACAAAATGCGTACTTGTGTTTCGAAGTATCTCCATATGATATAAAACATTCCTTTGGCGATAAAGTTGAATTTTGAGTAAAAGATATGAAAATCTGTCAATAATAATGAAATGATCAAAATGTTAGAAAGAAATAAGTCTGGATTACGTTGCAGTCACAGTGATTTTTGTAGAAATTTTTCCAAGCATCTTTCTGGAACGTAGAAAAAGCATTCCACTTTCTGATCCATCCACACATATTGATTAAAACTTGTTGGCTTGTTTCATTGAAGTAACCTTAAAAAATGACGTGGATTAGTCAAAGTGAACAACTGAGGAAAACGTTTTTGTTTGAGCTCCCGCTATTTGATATCAATGAACACGACTGATGATGATAAGCAGCGCCAAAAAGTCTTCATGGAATAATGTAAAATAAGTATTAGCAATCATAGAGAAATCTTATTTAGGAGATTCATCAGATTTAGCCACACAGGATGATGGTGAGCAAACCTGCAGAATTAATTTGACATATATTTACGTAACTCCAAATAAAAAACAATAAAACATATAATTACAGTAAAATTCGTATATAGCGAATTAACGCATAACCAAATTATTAATAAAAAGGATCTTTTAAATCTGAACTAAACCAGAGTGTAAATCTATTGCGCGTTAAAATCCGCTAATAATGTAGATCGGTTATAACGGATTTTATGATATAGAGCAGGGGCGCACTTCCTCAAAATTATTGGGGGGGGGCGAAATTTTTTGTTGCAATTTTCAAAATTAGTAGTCTGGAAATAACTCGGGAGACCAAATATTCAAGCAATTCTCTAAAATAGAGTGTATTCAGCGCATAACTAAAGTCCTAAATTTATAAGACTACTTTATATATTTTTTTTACAAAATTGGTGAATTTAAATCCTATATTTCCAGCGAAAATATTTTAATTAAATTTGCATATCGAATATGGTGCGCAGAAAAAATGCCGCCAGAAAAAATGCCCCCGGAAAAAATGCCCCAATTAAAAAGTAGGAAAAAATGCCCCAACACAAAAAATTTCAAAAAATTATTAGTTAAAATTAAAAAAAAAAATTTTAAAAAAGATAGGTCAAATAAATATTTTTTGTAAAAAAAAACAAAAAGTTAACTTTTCATCTAAAACATTTAAAATTTAATTAAAGTAAAATAAAAAACTCAGCATACGACAATTTTTTAAATACAAAAAAAAATTTATAAAACAGCAAATATTTTTGGACTTTGTGTGTATCAGAACACTTTATAAATATAATTTGTGTTTTAACTGATTTTAATAACACATTCCCACAAATCTGCACCTTTGTTATTGTTTACAAGAATTTTATAAAGAAAAAAACCCTATAGATTAAGAAATTTTAGAAATTTAGCCTTTCAAAACGGTACCAAATAAAAATATTTATATGATTTAAAAAAATCCTGAAAATCAAAAATTAGGGGGCATTTTTTCCTACTTTTTAATTGGGGAATTTATTCCAGGGGCATTTTTTCCGGGGGCATTTTTTCCGCGGCATTTTTACCTACAACCATCGAATATACACTAGTTTAAAAAATCCAAAATTGTTAGGGGGTGGAATAGGCTTTTCATTTGAAAAATGAAGTAGTCTACCAGGCAGGGGCTACCAGGCAGGGGGGGAGGGGGGGGGGGGCGAAAATAACCTTCGCTCTCCAATAATTTTCTA
Source organism: Nectonema munidae (assembly GCA_030549495.1). Lineage (NCBI taxonomy): Eukaryota > Metazoa > Nematomorpha > Nectonematoida > Nectonematidae > Nectonema > Nectonema munidae. Next base: position 640,341 of record JAUIRK010000969.1, on the reverse strand, counting down.
AAAGTAAGAGTTGCTGCTTGTTTATAAAACATGTATGATGATCGCATTTTTCCTATCGAACATATTTTACAGACGATGCGTGAGAGCTATATAATAATAATCCATTGCTTCAATATGCACCCAATAAGTAATCAATCACAGTGTCTCCTCTTTGTAGTATTTTTGAGCAAAGACATGTTGATGATCCACTAGATTTTCTCATCTTCTGTCACAGTGATTCTATTTCTCTTTCTGTCTCCTCTATTTTTCTCTTCCGCTTTCTCTGCTAAAACTCAATCATTCACTCAAGCTCTCTTCTTTCATTCAAGCCCTCTTCTCTTGTTAAGCTCCCCTATCTCATTCAGCTCTCTTCTCTCCAGTGACGTAGCTAGGCACGGGCATGAGGGGCCGTGCCCACACTCTTATGTACCGCATGGTGCCCCCATGCATCTTATGCGATATCAGTTTTTGAAAATTTCTCCAATGAAAGGATCAAGAAAGTATAAATAATGTTGCGCAAGTTTTTTGTTTTTAAATTGTGCCCCTTCTATCAACTTTTTTTTGGCTACACCATTGCTTCTGTCTAATTTGTATTTAGAGTTAAATTAAAATAGTTTTCAATCGTTACAATTTTATATCAATGAATATTGTTAGACTCGCGCTAAGAATTTTTTTTCAACAAAAGTCACTTAATCTTTATCACTATACGTTTGTTACATTTTGTACCATTTGAAAACTTTAATTTTTTCAAGTCAAGAAATTTTTTTCAATAGTTATTTGGGAATGAATATTTTGATTATCTATTCAGTTTAAAAGCAAGAATACTCTATTTACTTAATATTTTAGCAGAGATATTTTTTATAATTTTCGATTGTTAAGTTTTATAAGTAACACTGTACATAATCAAATCATTTTTTTAAGAAAATTTGTTGATTATTATAATAAAAATATAATATCGAAACAAAATGTTTCAGTTGTTAAAAATGTATTTGATCTATTTATGACAGCTGTCAGAATTTTATTTGTAGACAAATATCTAAAAAAACGCAATGATTTTCTTTTCTCGTATACAGTAAAATCGCGTTATTACGAACTCGCTTATAAAGAACACTTCAATATAATGCACTTTTGTTTATCCCCTGTCCCGTACACAAAAATTACACACACTTTACATCTTTTATTACGAACTCGTTTAAAAAGAAACCTCGCTTATAATTTTGCATATTTTACTCTGCACAATAGAAAATACCCCTATATGAAAAATTATTCTTAAAATTTTTTTCAAAAAACATTACGCCTACTTAGGAAAAGATTTATATTAAAAGAGTATGTTTTTGCTGTTATAATAATAAAGCAGTTAGACTTGCTTACAAATCATAATTTACATTGCTATTTACAGTCAATTCATTGCTATCGTTTTTTTTGTATATTTTTCTTATTATTTTTTAAATTTTTTTGTATTTTTTTGTGTCACAGGTAATAACACAAAAGATCTTAATTCAAGAGTAGAATTTAATATCAATAACATATATTCAGTTATATTTTGAACGAGCATCATATAATATATTGTAAAAAACAAAATTTGGTTTGTAAAAAGTTTGGCCACCATTAGTATATTAGAATATTTGTAGCAGCAACAAAAAAACGTCTACTTGAAAATTTTATTCATTCCTTTAATGAAGGCTTTTAATTCACTTTTTCTCTTCCAGCCTTAAATTCCAAACTTAAACAAGTTTTCAATTACTTCGAGTATGAAAAAATCATAAATGAAATGAAGATGATAAAAAAATTGTTCATATTTTTTTCATAACATAACCTACTTTATTAGAATTTTCATTCAATATCAATGAAAAGTGGCAAAACCTCTTATTTTTTTAAAGATACTTGCGTTTAGATTGTGACTTTGGACACAATTTTAAATGAATGTAAAAAAATTAGGTTTCTTTAAAAATACCAAAAATTTTAAGTATATTTCTTCTATAAATATTTTAATTTTTTAAAATCTTATTTCCTTCACATATTTTCAATATTAAGAAAATAAAGTATGGTACCTGAAATAAGATAAAGTGTATCGCTTTCAAGATCTTTCTTACACAGTCCATCATTCTTTGGAGTGAGAGCCGAGATAGTTTTGGGTATGTTACTCACATTCTGAAATGAAAAAATTGAATTTTGCATTGAAAGAAATTTAATACAATTGTAGAATACCTTTAAAATTTCTCCAACTTCAATTGTGTATTTTCTCGTAAAATTATTTTCCGAGTATCCCGTACTTTTTGCCAAAATTACTAAAAAATGTACACAAAGTTAAGTATTTATTTATTTATATATTAGCAGATAAATAAATTCAAGACAGTTAATTTTATATTTCCTGGCTATATAAGAAAGTCGTATTACAAAATATTTGAATTTGAAAAAATTTAATTATTCTTTTATCACATATATACAGAGCCACATCGCTACCATACCCATGTAGCATACTAAGGCATCTGGCGACATTACAAAATTTTTGATTTTCATTTCCCGTAATTTTGAAAACATCAAACGAAATTCCTTGGATCCTTGTTCTTCTTGGCAAACTTTAACAAACTGCTTTACTATTCCGATAGGAAGAGGATTTAAAAAAACTACTACTTTTCTAAAATCAATTAAAGATTATTAAAAATGTTTAAATTTCCTTGTTTGGTTTCATGGCGCGCTGGTCATACAAAATCTTTTGTAATGTTTATGATCCGCTCTGATGTTCTCAACAAAAGAAAACATAAATCTTTTGTATGTCCCACCTGCATTCTAAGTAAAAAGACGATCCTTTAAAAATCTTCACAGACATCCCATTTGAAATTAGCATACTTGATTTTTTTGAGAAAATGTTTAACATCATCATAGTTTTCTTTTTTATGAACTGAGCGTGCAAGATGTTTATATGGATAAAGATTACTACTATCTATACTAATACTGATCTATGACTATTTATCGAACTGTCTGTAAAAGGTTTCCAGTCAGTAGAAGTATTTTCTATACCTATAAAAGCAAACAAGACATTTATGTCACCACAGTAATATAAATTGCCACCAACAGTGTAAGCCTACAAACTTCTTATGCCAATTTCTGCATACAATTATTGTGCATTTTTAGCAAAGCAAATTCCATTAGTCTTGATGTTAAAATTTCTGGGATTTAGTCAATTTCTTATCAAATCTTTTAGTTGTATTTGAGTGGGAAAGTGGAGATTTCAGAAAAAGAATGCTCCTATTCAGCGATCTAAAATAAAATAAAGGTTCACAATCTAGGAATCAAAATTAACAAGGCTCTCATACATTTTATAGGGATTGTGTATCTGCTAATTTTTAATCACGTGGAACAGGTGCAATAGAAGATGAAGGATTTCGAGAGCTTTCCTACATTTTATCTTTCTATACTTTGTTATTTCTATCATAAAAAACAACATTAATCGTGAAGATTTTTAGGTTCTCTTCATATTTGTGCGATAGCAAAAAACATGAATCTTCCTGCCCCTCTTACCCAACCTTCTAAATTTGATCTACAACTGCCACAAATTACATAAGGAGCCCAAGACTTGTCCTGATCTGGCATCTCTATTCTAAAGTAAAGTTTATGTTACACATACTTTTGACTTTTAACAATCCTATGTGATGTCTGATTCTTTTAAATGTATTTGGCACAAACATAGCAAAATCATCAAGATTGATTTTGCATATTCTATTAGTCATTTTAAAATTATAATTCCTACAAATTGACAAAAACAATAATAAAAATTTTAGAAAGTCAAAATAACTAAAAGATCGAAAAAATCTGAGAATCAAATGTTCAAAATCGATGAAACGAGAAAAAGGCCGATAATAAACGAAACTAATTACGACAAAAAATGAATTATATAAACAACAGAAAGATAAATATAAACAAAAATTAATTTCAAATTGTTACATTGCGTTTTTCGTTCCAATAATGTATTAGCAGTATTCAATTTTGACAAATATTAAAATATATTGTAAACAAACTTTTTTTGAAAAATCCCTAGGTAAGTGTTGCAATAGCTTGACAACTTGTTGAAAAAACAATAATTTGCTTAAAAATAAAAAAAGATTTTGTTGGACTAATTATATTTTTGGAAGATTTTAGAGCTGTTCAAATCAAATAATAAATTTATTCAGGTAATTTCAATCTCTTAATTACGAATATAGAATCAAGATAATGGTAGAATTATTTTAAAGTGAAAGTTGTGATGCATTAAGACAAGCTGTTGAAATCAATGGTGTATTATAAAGGAATTAATAAAATTCAAGAATCTATACTTTTCAAAAAAACACATAAAGAGATGAAAAGTTTTTAATCCCATACTTGCGAGGATGAAAATAAATAGAGAAAAAGGCTGTTAACTCCAATCTTTTGATAAAATTAAGTGAAGAAAATTTATTTAAACTTCTTATTACTTATTTATGAAAAAGAAGTTGTAAATTACTTGAAAGATTTGCTGTACAAATGCAATCGAAGATCAAGGAATAGTTTTTTTATTGAATAGATTTTTGATAAACAATTTTATTACTGTTGTGATTGTATATGTCTGTATGATCGAGGTAATTCATTTCTTAAAGAAAGGAATACGCTCTTTTTCTTTTAAAGACACCAACATTTTTGTGCTAATTAGGCATGAATGAAGATTTTGCTTGGTATGATTAGCAATTATACAAGTACACATGTCAATCATCATGTATACACGTATGATTGTCAATTGTTCGGATACGATAGTTAGTCATATCAGATGTTCACTTGTATCACAACAACATTGAATTTTTGCCTCATAAAATTGTATTTACAAGTTTAAAGTTGATTCAGCTGAGATTATGATCTGGTATAGACACTTGCTTGAATATGCATTTACACAAAGTATCACCAGCCTTAATTCTTGTACACCTGTTATATATATATGTTCTGTATTGGTTTAAAAGGAAAATATTCTTACCCATGTCATTTTCGCAATATGCACTTTGAGGATGAACTAATAGGCAACTACAAGCCTCATTTGTTTCAAACAAATACAACAACAAAGCGAGTGTAACCCATAATCCAAGCATTTTGTATTTCCTTCAAAGATCTATAAATGAAAAAAATAATTATATTTCATTAGATATTAAAATGGTGATAATTTCATTAGATATTAAAAAGCTGGAGACAATATTTTGTGGAAAACATTGATGACTTTATACAAAAAACTACATCTGAGCAAATTTCTTCATCTATACAAGTGACCCCAAAGTGGGAGGTACCACGCCCAAAGAGGCATTTTTAAATTCTTGGTGGGCTGTGAAAAGTTACGAATAACGCGTTATTTGTTCATTTTCTTCTTGTTTTAAACAAATAAATATTTCGTATAATTTATACGATAGTTTATTTTAAAAAGCAATTTATATAAGTAGTTATAAATTTTCAATATCAAAAAGAGTTACAAATTCTCTTCTCACTATTCAGAAGTGACAAAAATACTTTTGTTCTTTTCCACAGATTAAATCGTAGAAAATGGATTTAGTGCTGAACATAAAATTTTAACAGATGAAAGAAAGCGTGGATAATGTGATAGTGGTGATATGGATATCAGAATTGATTTCAGTAATATTAAACCCAACATTTAAACTTGGAAGATAAGCACCAAACTTAAGGCTCACTTTAAAGTCTGTGAATTTTTATTCCTAAAGAAAATATATTTTAAAAGTTTCCTTGAAATAATGTCGTTTAGGCTCAAAAATCAAAAATTTTGCAAAACAGAAATTAAGTAAGGTTTGCTTCAATATTTATAAAACATGTTTTAAAAACTTTTATTTTAGACACAACACTTTTTCATGCTAGATGAAGTGATCAAAAAATCTGTTTCCTCAATAAACAGCGAGGAATGCAAAAGCTAAAATGTGATATATTGTTTTTGCTATAAATTACTTGAATGATAATAGAGAAGTTTGTGTTAACACATTTTTCATTATATAATGGATATTAAAATGGATGTAAAACGTTTTTCGAAACTAAGTTTTAAAATTCACTTTTTTGCTTAGTTGAAACTTTCGATACAAACTAACATTTTTTTAATTCTATGTTACTATAATATAAAAACAATCTATGCAGAAAGCAAAAATTGAAGAGTTAAAAACTTGTCTATAAATGAACTGCTAGTTGCATCGAATTAAAAAAGAGAATTAAATTAGAGGCGGAGAATTAGAAATTATTATCAGTGTATCTTTCAACACGTCTACAGAACCTGACAATCGCACATAATATTACGCGCATTTATTAGAAACAAGACTTCAAAGCTTATTCAGAAAAGTAAAATCAAAAAAGACACTTTAGAATTTAAAAATGACACTTTCGAATTTAAAAAAGACCGTTTAGAACTAAAAATCGCATATATGCATTTTTTTCAATAACTGAGGGCCTATTTTTTTTAGTCGGGGCCATGGACCTGGGGCTGTAGCCCAATAGCCCATATGTTAATCGGCATGCGGATGGAAGATCTTATAAGGCTTTCAAACTAGGGGAAAACTATATGAATTCACAAGATTATCGTTTGGGCCTACACTAATACGGTTTCTGTATTTCAAAGGGTAATGGATAATGTTATATTCGATAACAAGTTAAAAGGGATATCAACAAGTGTATTGATAACGTTACAGTAATCAGCATGGATAAAGAGAATCACGGTTTGAATTTGCAGATTTTTAAAAAGAAAGCTCAATCATTCAAAAATACTTTTAATATTTTACTTTATCAAGTTCATTTCGATCTATCCAACCTCTATAACCCTGTTTTCCAATCCATTAATGCTTTGAAAAGAACACTTGCGTTATTTCCTATTATACACGTTGGATAAGTGCCCTTTCTGATTTAATCTAAATATAACCCTCGCAGAACGAGATCGAAGTTTTACTTCATTCAATATTATGAATCCATTTTTGGCGAAAAAATAAATATGTGGCTGTAGAAAAACACTTTATTAGAAGCGATGCGAAGAAGAGGAATAATAATGTGTTGCAAAAGGCGAGGGTTATATACTCGCGAAAGCAGTTAAGGTGTGTGCTTGCGGTGTGTCGATTAAAGCATGTGTTGTTGCTCAGAGGCGTACTTCCATTAAGATCACGCTAATCAGCATTAATTGTTGCTGGACATCTTACAGTGGCAAATGTCGAAACGAATACGTAGATTTAGTTTATCCTATCAACGTTTTGAAAAATACACTAATTTATACTTGAGTTAAAATTTTAATATAAAAAAGCATGAGTCTTTGTAAAATATATTTAAATAAAAATATCTGAGAAAAAAATAAAGGAAAATACTTGTGATATATTCAGTCCATGTGAGTATTTTTTACAAATTGATCCTTGAAAATTTTAAACTTTCGTGTTCCTCTTTTTCTCAGTTTGCAGTTAGAAACAAACAGTAATTTGATGAGATGGTTGATTTATATAATTTTTTGAATCCATAAAAGGATATCTAAGAAAGTCATAAACATCACAAAATCGTCTAATCCGCAAAAGGGCTCTTTAAAGTTGTGAAAGTTCGGTAGAAGGCTGGAGCCTGGCTGCAAGGGTTCAACGTCGCTTACTTGGAATAACCAAACAGCCATAGAGGAGGAAGATAAATGTGCGCTGCTTGCCTATTATTACAAAGCTGTGTATAGGGCCAATCCTAGTCCGGGAAATTTTAATTCTGAAGTTAAATTTTTTAGGACTTTACTTGCGTCGAACGATCAATAACTTCATCCTAGAGGACCTGGTTCAAATCATTAAAAGCTTAAAGAACGGAAAGCACCTGAATGCCTGAGTAAAGTGTATGACACATTAATTTTTGGAGTATCGATGCTTAGTGCAAGGAGCATGAAATAATCCCAGAAGAACAGTTTGGTTTTAAAAAAGGACATATCTTACGACCTCGAGAAAGTTTTTAATACAGTCTGGCAAGATGGTTTGCTGTTCAAACTCAGTAACATGTTTGTGCCATCATGCACCTTCAAGGTAGTTTACAGTTTCCTTTCTCGACGAACATTCCAGATCAGAATAAATAACGAGCTTTCAGGAGAATAAGCATAGGACGCGTGGTCTATTCTAAATCTTAAAACATATTCGATAAAGCTTCACCTCTAAGCCCCCTTCTGTTCAACATCTACACTTCTGACATTAGGGACTTTTTCAACAAGTCTATCTATGCTAGGATAATCAGTTTCGCAGACGACATATGTGTATATTACGCCGCTAAGCGTGCCACTCGTATTTGCAAACACCTTACGGACGTAAATGTACCATATTAGGGAGGTATTTCACTGGATGGAACTTAAGGTGAATCACTCTGAATGCAAGTTCAAATCTTTGGCGATAATTATCACAAAAATAACTGGCCAATTATAGGGAATATTCCCCCAGTGTGCTACCTTAAATATATAGGAATCTGTTGGGATGCAGAATTTTGCTTTCATCGTGAAGCTCGTGAAGAGATTAAGAAAGGTAAAAAAGATCTAGCGCTATATGGCTTAAAGACCTTTGGCTCAGTTGCACGAATGTAGACAAGGTCATAAATCGTAATAATGCCAAAAATGACTTATGGTAACTCCATTTTGGATGCCTTTCTTCAACTTGGACCAACAATATAGACGACGCTGTGTACAAACTTTTTAGAACTGTTTACGGCACCTTTTCACTATTGCCATTACCCGAACCTCCTTTTTTCCAGAAAAGGTTGGAGAAATTGAATAAAAAGTTTATTGAAAAACTAAGAACACATAAGCATTGCCCACAATTATGCCAAGCTTGGGAGCTCACGCAAACCCAGGCTAAAGCTTTCTGGGGTTATATGTTAAAAAAAAGAGAAAAGTTATCCTAGATGACTACTCATATACAATAGCCCCCGAGCAATAGAGAATTCTGCGTTCTGCAATATAGTTCTGTTTATTCCCAGTTCTAGATTCGCCTACTTAAATTTAGGATTGGCATATGGTATAAGTCCCAAAACAAATTCATTGTACGAGCTAGGTTACGCATATTCGATAATCTGGCCTCTGTAGGAGTCTGCTTGTAGGACAGATTATATATTCCTATTGTAAAATATATATCCTAGGGATAACATTTATACTCATACCATATATATATATATGGGATGGAGTCAAATTCGAGGGGTAGTTTGTCCCTAACCTAGCTTTTCAACTTTCATAAAATGTTCTAAATATTATATATCAATAATATCTAAGAGATTGCATGCCTTCTAATCTTCGTATATTTTGTCATATTCTTTTATCTAGGAACAAGCTACATTCCGCGGTGCTGTTTTTCATCCTTATTTTCTTTCTATGAAGAATTCAAAGGTTTTTACGGTTAGGTAGTTTGGGAGTCGGAGCAAAAATATCCGACTCCCATTTCTAGTGATGTCTGGTCAAAACGGCCAAAAACCAAAACCAAAACGACCAAAAACCAAAACCAAAACAGCCGAAAACCAAAACGTCCGAAACCAAAACGGCCGAAAACCAAAACGGCTAAAAACCAAAACGGTCGAAAACCAAAACGGCCCAAAACGAAAACGGCCAAAAATCAAAACGACCTAAAACCAGAACGGGCAAAAACCTAAAAAGTGTTTAACTAAAAAGTTGGATAATTTTATGGAATTGAAAAGTGATATATATTATTTTGTTACCAGAAATGGAATAACTCACTACTTTTTTCAAAACATGCCTGTTTCAATTTTGCCCCTTTTTTACGTTACTAAAATTCTTTTTGTTTTCATTTTTCTGTTGAGCACAAAAATCTACTGGGTATAATTTATTGACTAAATTTTTATCTTTACTTATGGAATTTATAATGAAATAAGTTTTTAAAAAAAACATAAATCATTCACATTCTTATTAAATGAGTAAAAACCATTCTTAGTAAGAAACAACTTAAAATGTGTATAAATCTTGCTGACTAAATGAATACGAAAAGTCTTAAAATAAATGAAAAACGTCATGGCTACAAAACGTCCAAAACCCATTGAATATGTTTATGGCAAACTAAATTTCTACACCGTCAGTTTTTTATTTGGCAAGTTATCGCCTTTATAATACTTGTTTTTATTGAAATACAAAATGCGAATGATGGCATAAAAGCATTTATTTTTGAGACAAAACATATGTGATCTATTGAGTGGAAATTTTAGAGGATGAACTCGTTTAAATAGTATTAGAAGGAAGTTTTTAGTTTAAGTTATCTTTTTCAGTGTGACAAAGTAATATATTTTTGGTTACGTATTTCAAGACCTTAAGAAGTAAACATAGTACATTAATGGAAAGATAAAAAAAATGACCAAATTGTTATGTACTAAAACATTAGTTTTCATATTCTTGTAAGAAATAAACTAAAAAACTTAAAATCTTTTTCTTTTAGCAGACAAATCAAAACAAAATAATTGAAAGTGGGTAGTAATAACAACGAAGAGATAAACAAAATCAAAAAACTCAACAAAATTTTGAAAGCGTAAACTAAATAATCTTGATCAGCTGAAGTAGAAAGATGGGGTATAGAAAAAAGTGTAGACTGAGTTACGTGGTATGTGAATAAGCTTCAAATCAAATATTCTAAACTAAAAAGAAGCTTATGTATGTATTTCTTTTATACACAGGAGGTGGCGCTATATTCAGATTAACATGAACATGTTATATATATTGTAAAGAGGAAAAGGAAGGAAAATTGAAAGGTCTTAAATTAAAGGGATTAAAATACTTGCAAACTTATTTGTTAAAAAATAAGTCAAAACTGATTTTGAGTTAAAATATTTCAGATTTTGTTATTGGCCATTTTGATTTTCGGCCGTTTTGATTTCGGCCGTTTTGGTTTTTGGCCGTTTTGGTTTCGGTCGTTTTGACTAGGAACCCTTCTAGTACTTACAAAAATCCGATACTTGAAAACTTAATAAATTCTACGCCAACTCTTTGGTTCCGACTTAGACTAAAGAAAGACTTACTACATATGCTTATAAAAATAAACTATTTTTTTCCTTATTATTATTATCTTATTTATCCTTTTCATTTTTACTTTAAAAATGATTTTTAAAAACCGACTCCGAATCCATCGACTTCTTAAGGCCCAATTGGTCACCAGTGTCCCATTAAATATAAACGGTCTGCTTTAAGTTACATAAAATTTATTGAAAAATTAAAGTAGGCGTTTTATTTTTAAAAGATGAGGTTGTGTATGGTGCAGGACATTTTATACCTATGACTTTTCGTACCCAGTTTTTTTTCTAACTTCTGAGTATAAAATGTCTAATTTAGGATAAAACGTCTTGAACTCAGGTTTAAAAAGTTAGATAATTAGTTAAACTGCTATATTTTTGTAAACAAATAGGCATAGTTGTTATTTTAATTTTTCAGAAAATGCATATCTTTACTATTTAATAAGATGTTTTCATACTCCATATCCTTTGGAGTACATTTGAGTTAATGAATAAGGAATAACAAGAAAAATATTTCTACTTACCAAGCCTGACAAGAAGATTTGTAGTGGCTTTAATAGTTTCTATGAGCTATCATTAAGAACATACAATTAATTATGGTTGATTTATTCATTGTGTTCATCCTCTAAGGCTACACGCTATAGAAATACATTCATATTACATGTAAACTGGATACAAAAGGGAAAGAGTAGAGTTGAATCAATATCTTATAGAGATATAAGTGTGGATACGAGTGTGGCTTAGGAAAGAAAGCCAAGAACGAATAAAAAAGAGAGATACATGATTTGAGTGTCTGATAGTAAGATAATGACGTATTTATCAAAGCAATTTTAGCATAGCATCGCTGAAAGATATTTCTTCTATCAAAGTTCGAACAATCAAGAAGGATATGTTTCTTGGAAGTGTAGCATTTATTCTGATAATAATTCTAAACACTGTTTTAAAGGAAATGCATAAGAATTCGAATGATTTTGTAATCACGTATCATAATCTTCTTTTTGCCTATAATTATGTTATATATAACATAGCAACTATTTATATATTATATATATTAAATAGCAACTATTTAAATTTAAACAAATATACTATTATTTATTTTGAAATTGATTTTTTAAATAAAAATTGATGTAATTATTATTGATTGCAAATTTTTACACTTTATTTTTATTGAAAACCAGCTCAATTTCCAATTATTATTTATCCTGTTAAATGTCGTCAAAGAATTCTAAAATTCAAAAATGGCGACACTTATCTCACCATGCTTGCCAAGAGTACCAATGTGTACTCCCTATCAAAACTCGCTGTTAAGTGTAGACCCTACTTCTTATTGAGGATAAACATATGTACAAGTAGAACACTAGGAAAGTTTACCCAAAACTAGCTAGTTCAGATTCGAATCCGGCCATAGATAGGTTGTATTTTTTGGAAAAAGTGGGCAAACTAAAATGAGATTAACTCTATATGATATCCTTATATAGTTTTTTTATCTATAAAAATAGTTTTTAGGTTTTATATATAATTATTTACCATTATTTTGGAGAAAAGTGAGTTTAAAATATAGGGTTAGCAATAAAAATAATTCTTCAGAACAAGATGATATTTGGAATTGAGTAATATTTTAATGCAAGTGTCCTTAATATGAAGGTTTTGTGTGGCTAAAAAGATGTCTACTATCCTGACTAGTAAGTTTATTGGTAATATCAAGTTTATATTCTATAAATGAAATTAATACTTTGTTGTAAGTATAAATATTCACATAAAATATTCTCCACAACAGTTAGATGTACCAGGGGCGCACATCCTCAAAATTATTGGGGGCGAAATTTTTTGTTGAAATTTTCAAAATTAGTGATCTGGAAATACCACGGGAGACCAAATATTCAAGCAATCGTTTAAAATAGAGTGTATTCAGGCATACCTAAAGTCGTAAATTTATAAGACTACTTTATATATTTTTTTTACAAAATTGGTGAATTTAAATACTATACTTCCAGCGAAAATATTTTAATTAAATTTGCATATCGAATATGGTGCGCAGAAAAAAATGCCCCGAATTAAAAAGTAGGAAAAAATGCCCGAATTTAAAATTTGGAAAAAATGTCCAACACAAAAAAATTTCAAAAATTATTAATTAAAATTAAAAAAATTTTTTTTTAAAAAGATGTCAAATAAAGATTTTTTGTAAAAAAAAAAGTTAACTTTTCATCTAAAACATTTAAAATTTAATTAAAGTAAACTAAAAAAACTCAGCATACGACAATTTTAACAAAAAATTTTTTATAAAACAGCAAATATTTTTGGACTTTGTGTGTATCGGAACACTTTTAAATATAATTTGTATTTTAACTGATTTTAAGAACACATTCCCACAAATCTGCGCCTTTGCTATTGTTTTCAATAACTTTATAAAGAAAAAAACCTTATAGATTAAGAAATTTTAGAAATTTAGCCTTTCAAAACGGTACCAAATAAAAATATTTATATAATTAAAAAAATCCAAAAATCAAAAATTAAGGGGCATTTTTTGTGGGGGCATTTTTATTTACAACCATCGAATATACACTAGTTTAAAAAAATCCAAAATTGTTAGGGGGTGGAATAGACTTTTCATTTGAAAAATGAAGTAGTCTACCAGGCACATTACAGGAATTGATGAAAGGATATTTGATTCATAGAGAAAACAAATAACTGAAGTTTGGATAGTTTTATATGAGTGAAAGTAGTCTAAAGGCAAAGAGTCTACTAGACACCCTTTGATATTTATATGAAAAAATGTGATTGATTCAGGAGCAAGGGTATAAAATGAAGTTATAATTGTGCAAACAAAAATAAAACAAAAAATTAAGATCGCATTATTTCATTTTACTCAGCATCATTCAAAAATAGTTTAAAAGCTAAATTGATACAAGCTACAAAAAGTAAAATAACTTTTAACATTTTGCAATGATTTGCCTTTTATAGTAACTTTTAAGGAAAAAAAGTTTATCAGAAAGTTATAGAGCTTCAACAAAAACTAAAAATTTTAGAGCATAACTTAAGTTTTTTGAAAACTAATTTGACGTATCCCCTACAGCATACTCTATGGGTGGCATGGCAGTTTGGTTGAGATGATGGACTCAGCTCGTATCAGAGATGATACGAATTTGTTCATAGTTTGACATAAGCGGTACATCAGTGCCTTGTCAATGAAAATACACCCGCTGCACCTTACCTTTTACTCAAAATTAAAAAATTTGCTACATAATTAACATAAGAGAGAAAGGAAACAAAATAAACTAATAAAGCAATTTTCTCTATTTTAAAATGGAACCGTCTGTTCTCAGAATAATTTCAAAATAATAGGAGGCATAAAGAATTGAAGTTTATTTGATATTTTCAAGTTTTTATAAGCAGCAAAAGCCAACATTTAAATAGCTAACCCTTATAATTAAAAAATTATTTAAACTAACGGTCGACAGACATTTCGCCCCATATATAATTTGCCCCATAGACAAATTGTCTCATAGGCTATTTGTTTCATCCATCTTTGCTTATTATATGTGTAAAATTATTAAAAAATTTTATATTCTTGTTTATTTTATCTCTATTAAATTATTTCAAATTAATTATTTTATCTCTTAATTTTTTAGAATTGTCTATGAGACAAAATGTCTTATGAAAATAACGGGGCGAATTGTCCATGAAACAAAATGTCTTAAGAAAATAATGGGGCGAATTGTCCATCGGACGAACTGTCTTATGAAAATAATGGGGCCAAATGTCTGAGGACCAAACTAACATAAATCAAAGTATGTGAGAAAAGAAAATCATTGCGTTTTTTTTTTAATATTTGTCTACAAATAAAATTCTGACAGCTGTCATAAATAGATCAAGTACATTTTTAACAACAGAAACATTTTGTTTCGATATTATATTTTTATTATAATAATCAACAAATTTTCTTTGAAAAAATGATTTAATTAATTATGTACACTGTTACTAACAAAATTTAACAATCGAACATTATAAAAAATATCTCTGCTAAAATATTAAGCAAATAGAATATTCTTGCTTTTAAACTTAATAGATAGTCAAAATATTCATTCCCAAATAACTATTTAAAATTTTTTTTAAAGATTAAGTGACTTTTGCTGAAAAAAAAATTCTTAGCGTGAGCCGAACAATATTCATTGATATAATTGTAGCGATTGAAAACTATTTTAATTTAACTCTAAATGCAAATTAGACAGAAGCAGTGGTGTAGCCAAAAAAAAAGTTGATAGAAGGGGCACAATTTAACCTTCATCGGACCACCTGGCTACCATCGTAGTTTTACAATTTTTGAACCTATATTATTTTTCGAAAAAAAAACTTTTCAATCTCGAAAGCTTAAAACTTCACGAAATGTGCAAAAATTCATATTTTCATTCAATGGATCAGGCGCAGTTTTTTAAATTAGAGAATTAGGTTTCATAAAAAGTATTGGGAGATGATGAAGTTTACCGTGTATATAGGCATTTTGCACTGTTTTTCGATTAAAGTTTTGAAAAAATTTTTCACAATATACAAGTCCTTTAACCTTCGGATTACGGACCAATTCTGGTATAGCACGGATTACGAGCATATGGCAATTTACTCCAGATACATACAATCATTTTTACAGCATAAGTCAGCATTAAAGTATTAAAAAAACAAAATTTTAATATTTATGTCAACAACCATTATATAAAAAAAAATTTCAAAAAAATTTTGAATTATATATTTAACCTTGCAGCTTGTTTGAACACGTCTACCTCATATATTTCTACGAATGCTTTGCGAAAATCAGGATTATTGATTCAATCATGTTTTTCTCAGATGTAGTAACCTTGAAATTACTCGCTCTATAAATGTTTACGCACCACGAAATTATATAACAAAAGTCAACCTATCTATAATTTTAGTAAACAAAATTAATAGAAAGAGTTGTTTGGAAATATTACGCATGGTGTTTCAATTGAAAACAAAACAAATCGTTACTTGGCTTCCATTCGTTCACGAATATTATTTATATTTTATCACTGTAAAGATTCGTCATTAGGATATTTGTCAAATATTTTTCTTCACTGTCTTGCTTTCTCTTTGATTTTTATTGCACTTTCTACTAATGGAATCTGAACATAGTTCAAGTTCGTTTATTGAAGAAACAACAGATTCGAATGAAACTTTGAGTAGTTCTTCTAGCTCTGAATCTAGTGATAATGATATAGATGATAATTTGATTTCATCAGATCAAGTGGAGTATAGCTGGGAACCTTTTACGAGCACACGTGGAAGAACTCCATCTGAGAACATAAGAGATATCACAGCTGTACCGCCTGGTCCTAAAGGTGTTGCCTTTGGTGAAAAAGACGTCTTGAAAATTTTTCATCTGTTTTTCACACAAAGCATAATTACCTTTATATTCACAAAAACAAAGTTGAAAATGCAGCTAAATTATGAGTAATTTTTACTTTATTTCACTTGTTTTTATTTTATTTTAGTTGAAGTCATGGGCGTCCTCAAAAAAGAAACTAAGATTCATTATAGGAGGCTATTTATAACTAACAAATGTTTTTGACTATTTGTAAAAGAAATATAAAAAAATATATAAATACTGTAAGTTTTATTTAATTTTAATCTTGTTCGTACAAAAAGGTTAAAACACAAAAAAAAAATAAAATCAAAAAATATATTATTCTATTTCAACACCGTTTGAAAAAATTCTTTGCCTTCTTTGAAATTTACAATAAGGACGCCCATGGCTTAAAGTACTTTTGAATAAAACACTTTTGCATTTCTAGTCAATCTTGATCTTTTTTCACTAGTAGTTTTAGATAAATATTGAAAGTACTTTTACTAGTCATTTTAATGTCGTATAATTTTTTTGATTTCGCATTGATCCTCGAATTGGTTTGTTCAATGTTCAAACTTGCGTACTAATGTACACATTTTTTCTGTCCGTTTTATCAGAGCTTTCAAAGGTTGTGACCAGATCCCTTCTAATGTCTTCATGTAAAATGAGCAAATAAATTTGTCATGTTTTTTATAAATTATTTTATATTGATAAATCTTTCTTCTATGTCTTATAAATATAAAGTAAAAAAGTTGTAGTTGAAGTAAGTATAGTGTATCATAAAAAACAATGTCTTGGTTCTTGATGAAGTAGCAATAGCGTAAAACATTATTTGTACATTTCTATTTTAGAAAAGAACATCCTAAACACCCTAATTTAAAATATTATTATGAAAATTTTGAACCCTATCATTTATTGGCTTATTTTGGATGTTTGCTACATATCGGCCAAAGTATGGATCAAAGAATAAAGGTTACGGATTTATACAATGATTCGTACGGAAATCATTTTCTAAAAGCTGCCTTAGCAAGAGATATGTTTTTTTTAATCCAAATTTTTTTTATGCTTTGACGATAAGCGTGAAAGAAATCTAAATGATAAACTCTCTGCGATTCGAACTCTTCATGATCATTTTTATAACGTGTTTTCTTAGTACTGGACACCTAATTCTTCAGTTACAATTGACGAACAGTTAGTGAGTTTCAGAGGTGGCTGTAATTTGAAGGTCTATGACCCTAAAAAGCCTGGTCATTATGGCCTTAAAGTATATCATTTATGTGATTCAGAAACTTTTTACTTTCTAAAATCTCAAATTTATGTTTCTGGTTTACTCGATAGAACATATTTATCTTCTTTTCAAATCTCACAAAGACTAATCAATGACACCAACCTTCCAAAAGGATGCGGAGTTTTTATGGACAGGTTTTTTACATCTTTAGATATTGCCAAGTGGGCCCTAACAAAAGATTATACAGTTTGTGGCACAGTGAGACATACAAGAAAATTTGTTCCAAGAATTTTTCAACCTTGATATTTGAAAACATTGAAATTAAATGAATGTGAATCACGCACGATTTACTGTGGAGAAGCCTCACTCACTGTTTATATACCTAAAAAACACGCCCACCGCAATTTTAAAGCAGTTTATATGTTATCATCACAACACAAAAAGCAAGTAATTATTTCAAACAGAAATGGTAAACCTGATTCCCTCTTGGAGTACACCAAAAACAAAAGTGGCGTTGACGTTGGAAACCGAATGGTGAAACAGTACAGGTCTTACAGACCATGTCGCAGATGGACTGTTACAGCGTTTTCTAATTACCTTGATCTGTCATGTATAAATGCATATGTAATTTCCAGATATAATTCACCAGAAGAATACCCAACAAGAATGAACAACGCCAGAAAACTTTTTTTTAAGAAAACTTGCCCTGTGTCTGAGTGAAGAGTCGATGCGTGTAAGAGCTTCAGTACCTCAAATCAACCTAAAAACAAAGTCTCTTCTTTCATTTTTTGGATTCAATTCTTTACATACTCCTTCCTCATCATCTAACTCCAGAGGATTTTGCTTCAATTGCCTTCCTAAAAAAATTAGGTCAACCAGAAAATGTAAAACTTGCTCTAAGTTTATTTGCAAAGCCCATTCAAACTTCACTTGTAACTTTTGTTAATTTGGTTTTTGCTTATTCGCTTTTCAATTTTTTAATTAAAATTAAAAATGTTTGTTCTTATTTATCAGTTTTTTTGCATATATAAAAATTTTATTTTGCTTTTAGTTTGTAAAAAAATTTAACGCCATCTATAAAATAATTCCAATTTTTCGGAAAAACTAGGAATAATTCAAAGTTTTGCATAAATGCAAGCTATGAAAGAAATTTTAACAGCAATTTCAAAATGCTTGATATCTAAGCTAAATTTACATGGTAATAAAAATAATTTGATAATGAGAAAATTTTTAGCAATTTTCATTTCAAATATATCGTGGAGTAAATTGCCATATGTTCGTAATCCGAAGGTAATGAAAGATTAGAGAAATAGTATCATAAAACTTTAGAAAATTCTGAATATTGAAAGAATTATTATCAAAACGTTGAGATAAAAATAAACATATCTTGATGTACTGGTGCATTAGCGTAACTACCAGTTTTTGAGTACAGAGGGACGAACTTAATAAATCCATACGTCAATTTAATTACGTGCAACAAATTATATAGTTAGTGGAATAACAAAGATTTAATGACAACCAATAAACAATTTTTCTATTTTGACATTAGCAGCATCTCTACTAGTTACGTCATTTTCATCACTTTGTGCAGACTGAGACGATAACGTGAATATTATACATAATAAAAATACAACATATGAGATGTTATCATAATTCTTTGTTTTGAAAACTAAGCAAAGTGTGAGGTTCAATTTTTCGAGTGTGAGAAATGTCATACAACGTCATAATTTCAAATTTCAACGTCATCATTATTCAATAAATTTTTGTTTTGATTCAATTTTCATTAGTTTCATTTTTTTGAGCTAAAACATCTCGTCCTCTAACAAAGAAATTTCTTCATTTGTATGACTTCAAGTGATAATTGTGAAAGTTTTAGTAATTTTTTGGACGCAGAGATCAGCTCTGAAGATTCCTCTAGCAAAGAAGAAATTGAAAGAGTACCTATTTTGTTAAGTATTCGTTCAAATAATGGTTCGTATTCATCCTTTTCTAACACGCTGGTCTCAAAGAGCAACATAAATTGGTCAATAAATCCTTTTTTCAATAGACTGTTATCAAGAAACATAATAAATTTCAAACGTGGACCTACTGTCACACCGTCAAGAGAAATGGATTCTTTCAAGCTCTTTTTCATTGATGAGATTGCGTCAAAAGTTTTGGAGTACACAAATAAAAAGTGCTTAGATAAAGGAAGAAAAATTTTTTCAATGAGAGAGTTTACAGCTTGTTGCGGCGTTCTTCTTAGAGCTGGAGCAGACAAAGATAATTTCACATCTGTAAACAATCTTTTTAACCCTATTAATGGCAGGGCGGGCGGAATCAGCCCCACCCTATTGGTTTTGTCCAGTTTTTTTTTGAAAATTTTTCTTCCTTATTCATGATACTCTTTGACTTTTATTTTTATTACTTCATCTTTAAAATAATAAAATCTTGTTTGAATTTGCGACCTCTAGATTCGAAGCCTTTTTATAGTTGTGCCGTTTCCAGGAATCGTTCAAAGACTTCGTTTCTATGCTATCACTAGATGATAGATCCAACACAAGAGAACGTCAACGAGAAGACAAATGGGCCGCCATTCGCGAAATATATAATTCATTTGATTCCAATCTAACAAAATTCTACGTTCCAAGCGAAAATTTTACTGTAGATTAGCAACTTTATTCTTTCAGAGGTTATTGCCCCGGAAGAGTTTATATGCCTCAAAAGCCGGCTAAGTACGGTGCGAAAATATTTTGGCTTTGCGACGCAGCAAATCCTTTTGCACTTAAATTGTACATATATTGTGGCAAGCAAGGTAACCTCAGTGGTACAGGTTTACCTAAAAATGTTACCTCTTACCTTTGTGAAGCTTACTTCAAAAGTAATCGCAATGTGTATTTAGACAGGTTTTTCAGATCGTTTGATCTGTCCAATTTTGCTCGAAAATGGGCTGACAAGACAGCTACGATAAAAAGTTTTTCGAAAGATGTACCACAAAGTTTTTTAGAATTGAGAGAAAGAAGTTTGTACAGTACAAAACATTTGTACAACCACGATAACAAAATTGTTTTATGCTCTTGTAAGCAAAAGAAAAATAAAAACGTTCTTCTAATATCATCCTTCCACACTCAGTTACAAGTAAATGAAGAAAAGTATGATCTTAAACCTGAAATCATTTTAGATTACAACAAGTTCAAAGGTGGAGTGGACATAATGGACCAAAGAATCGGAAATTTTACATGTCGTCGAAAATCTAACAGGTACGCGCTTTTGTTCTTATCCAATATTTTGGATGTTTGTACACTCGACTCTTATTTAATCATGAAGGAGACTGGGTACACCAATTCAAGGCTCAATTTCATCAAAAAAATTGCTCATGAAAATATTTTTGCTAGATTCAACAATGGGCATGTTTACAGCCAGAATGTCTTTTGCGCAATACGGGATTAAGGAACATACTCGAATTGAATATGCGCAAACGAGTGAAATTCATCCAAAAAAAGCGTCGCCAATACCTCTAAAATGTAAAGAGGGTGAATGTAAGTTATCCACGCGTTGGACATGTGACAAATGAGATAAAAAAATATGTTTAAAGCACAAATTTAGTCTTTGTAGAAATTGTTTATAAAATAAAATTATACCTTTCTCTATTTCTCAATTTTTTTGGCAGAAGCCTTCCAATCGTCATTTTTTATTCAAAACAGAAGAAATTTATACTTCTATACTTTATTTGTGATATCTCTGAAAATAAATCTTTTGTTGCCTATTCGAAATATCTGACTTTGATTTTGGGCTACAATTGTAGTAAGGTGGCCTGGCTAGAAACTAAAAATATGTGGTTCGATGAGGGTCAAAAACAAAAACTTGCGCAACATTATTAATACTTTCTTGTACCTTTCATTGGAGAATTTTCAAAAACTGATATCGCATAAGATGCATGGGGGCACCATGCGGTACATAGGAGTGTGGGCACGGCCCCTCATGCCTCAGCCTAGCTACGTCACTGGATAGAATAGAGCTGAATGAGATAGGAGAACTTAACAAGAGAAGAGGGCTTGAATGAAAGAGAGAGCTTGAGTGAATGATTGAGTTTTAGCAGAGAAAGCGGAAGAGAAAAACAGGAGACAGAAAGAGAAATAGAATCACTGTGATAGAAGTTGAGAAAATCTAGTGGACCATCAACATGTGTTTGCTCAAAAATACTACAAAGAGGAGACACTGTGATAAACATTGCTTACTTATTGTGTGCATATTGAAGCAATGGATTATTATTATATAGCTCTCACGCATCGTCTGTAAAACATGTTCGATAGGAATTTCAGAGCAGCTTGGCATGATGTTTGATTGATTCGAAAGTCTGCATTCCTTCTTTTATTCTTATCTCATGTATTCGAATGATACTGCGATCATCATACATGTTTTATAAACAAACAGCAACTCCCTCGCCCCCCCCCCCCCCGGATGTGCGCCCCTGAAATGTACACAACCCAACGTTCACTGTATTCTGGGTTGGGCAGGGACCAACTTATTTATGATATAAAGATAAAATAAAGTATCTTAGAAAAACTCAGCAATAATTTTATTGTAAAATTTTTAAATAAATACCTTTTTTTCAAATTTATTTTGCCATTTTAAAATTTTTAATGCATAAAGATCTGTGTTCTAATAATGCTTTTGAAAAACTAGGAAGCTTACCCTATACAGGGGTAGGCAATCTTTTCAGGGTGAGGGCCAGATGGGACATTTGAAATGAGCTCACGGGCGAAAGAAGCAAAATATCAGATTTACTTTAATTTTTATAATATTTATAATACATTTTTACATGCTTTATCATTAAATGATAATAATTGGTAAAAACAAAATAGTACAAAGTAATTTATTCAAAACTACAAATCAATGAGACTGTTGGTACTGTTTTCTATTAAGAAGTTTTGTGATGTCTGGATCAATGCTTGAGGTAGACAACCTAAGAACGTCATTAAGGTGGCGGTCTGAGAGTTGAGAGCGAATGTAAGACTTGATGTAATTCATTTTCAAAAATAACTGCTCACAGCAGTAAGTGCTACCGAACATAGCCACAACTCTTTGAATATGCATAATTAAATTTGGGAAATTGTTAGTAGGAAAAACAAAATTTTTTGAAAGAAAAACAGAAAAGATGAACTTTGCCCTTAATTTCTCATCGCACTGTAGTTCCACCAACTCCATCTGCAGAGATGCAGAAGCGTCTTCCACATTGAAGTCAAATGGAGAAGTAAAAAGCTTGAAGTCTGTACTTAACAATCTTAGTGCTGCCAAACGGGTAGCAAATTCTTCACGCAGTATTTTGATAACACTAACGCAGGCGTCCTGGTCTATATTCGCAGGAACACATGCAACAAGATGAGAAAAAATGTGTAAATTGTCCTGAAGTCAATTAAGCTTCCCAAAGGCGCAGTTTAACCTCAAAGGCAGTAATCTGTGCAAACATGTCGGTACCAAGAATGCCTTTACCTTGCAGCTTTAAGTTTAGTGAGTTCAGATGTGTTGTTATGTCCGTAAGAAAGGCCAAACGAGCTAGCCATTTTGGATCTGAAAAATTTTCAGCGTATGGAAGATTTTTTTGATGTAAAAAAGTAGCAATTTCTTGCTGTAGATCGCATACCCGAGACAGCATAGCCCCACGACTTAGCCATCGTACCTCACAGAAGTAAAGAAGATCGTTATACTGCTCCTTTACACAGTCCAAAAGGGCTTGGAATTGACGATGGTTAAGGCTTCGGGATAAAATGGAATTTACAACCTTAATCACAATAGACATTACATCAGCGAGATTGGCAGACTTGGCGCACAATGTCTCTTGATGGATGATACATTGGATTTTATGAATAGGTTGAGTGCATCCAGCAGTTTCACAATGACGAATAAGCAGCGAAGTTGCGCCTTTTTTTTCTCCAACCATTGCTGGAGCAGCGTCAGTTGTCAAACATACAAGACGGGAAAGATCCAAAGAGTACTCATCAACACATCGAAGCAACGCTGAAAAATATTTTGTCCCGTGACAGTGTCGCGAAGTGGGATAAGTTGGAGGAATTCCTCAAAAACTTGAAGATCTTGAGTAACACCTCTAATAAAAATAGACAACTGTGCTATGTCCTTTCTGTCTGTGCTTTCATCCAAAGCAAGAGAAAATGCTTCAAATTTCGAGATACGTGTTTTAAGTGAGTCGTTTACGTTGTCGGACATATCTTCAATGCGGCGGCAAACAGTACGGGAAGAAAGACTCACTTTCTCAAAGGCAGAACGCTGTTCGGGACAGATGGAATCCACTACAGCAAGAAAGAATTCTTTAATGATTTCTCCATCTGTGAATGGCTTCATTCGGTAAGCGAGGATTTTGGAGACTTCGTAGCTGGCGCGTGTTTCCTTTTTTGCCTCAACATTCTGCTTGTGAAAAAGAGAAAATTGTTTCTCGAGGTTGCTTTTCAATTTATCAATTGAAACTTTTCGTTCAACAGCAGATATCCAAGCGAATTTTGAAGAGCCATGTTCTGTCTCCCAGTGACGTCTTACGTTGTATTCTTTTAGAACAGCTAATTTTTTCAAACATATGAGACATTGTGCATGTCCAAAGCGCTCTATGAAAAATTACCTTTCCCACTTAGGGTTGAACGTTCTACCCTCGAGATCAACCTTTCTCTTCTTAACAGGCGGGACGACAGACATTAGCTTGAATAAAAATTATTATTATACAAAAAAACAAAATATCACAAAGCTTAATCTTCTTTGATTATTGTAGAATTGAAAAATTAAAATTTAGTTGCTACATGAGTATATTATGATACACTGTAAGTTCACTATAAATTCATGACAATTAGTTAAGCGCAGTGGGCATTTGTTGTTATGTTTGCTCTCTTGCAAATACTCCATTACAATTGATATCAGATGTGTATGATGAATCAGTCTCTACCAAACACATGCTGTCTTACATATGAAATAAGATTTCTTGAAAATATAGCTCGTCTAGTACGAAAACAAATACATAAATAGGCTGCAATGCAACCTTATTATTATATAGTACTAATGCTGATAATCAAAAAGCATCTTATTTTAATTTCTTGTAGGTATGTGGGCCAGATTCTATTAACTAAAATTAAAAGATCGGCGGGCCGGATGAAAATGTTTGGCGGGCCGTATTTGACCCGTGGGCCGGAGGTTGCCTACCCCTGCCTATAAGATATATTTTCTTCATTAAGTATAGATAAAATTAAATTTTTCTAAAATTATTAAAATGCATAAGTAATAATTAGTTCTAGACAAATTAAATTTTAGGCAAAATTTATCCCAAAAATGTGCCTAATTTAGAAGGCTACTCATTAAGCTTTGAATAATAGAAGTAAAACTAGAAATATAATAAATCCAAATATGACAAAGATACAGCTGATTAAGCTTATATTTCATCAGGACATCAACTGCACTATCTTAGAGAGCCATGTTCAATGATCGAAAGTATGGCATCATTTTAAACATATTATCAAAAGTAAAAACAAATATAAACTAGTGATACCATTGAAAAGGATCCTATCGCACTGCTCAAATGTGTACTTGATAGTAAGACTTCTTACCCTTCCGTCTAGCTACCGTATACACTCTCATACACAATATCATATTAAACTCCATCATTCTCTTCACAAAACATTGTATGATAATCATAATCCTTTAATTACAAGCAAACCTCTTTCCTTCCATAAAAAGAAACATCACTTCTCTGCCTTCAAAAAACGGGCAGGAAGAATTCTCTAAAGAAATCTCTGAAGTGTTATTGTTAGAAAATCGGTATTGATAAATTAGACAATGATGAAAATACAAAATTATTGTTAAAACGTTAGTATAGCAGTAAAGTGGTTGATGGGTGACATTTCATGTCAATAAAAATGTCAATAGCCTTTCCTAGAGCCAAAGAGACACGGACATCTAATCCTTCTTTTCTCTTCATAAAGAGTTCTCGAATTGTATCCTTTTATGAAAACTCTTCCTATACTTATTTTATAGTTTTTACGTAAAACAACAAATATAAATGACGCTCAAAAAGAGTGAAATAAAGGAAAAAATTAAAAAAACATTAATCTCAAAAATTAAAAAAAATATGAAAACAACAAATATAAATGACGGTCAAAAAGAGTGAAATAAAGGAAAAAATTAAAAAAACATTAATCTCAAAAATTAAAAAAATATGAAAGCAGTTCATAAATAGGAATTAATTGAAAGTTATTATAACGATAAGAAATCTCAAAAAAATATTATACATAAATTTTTTCAGTCTCTTTGTGACGTAAATAACTTTTAAAATAAAGTGAAATCAACCAATTTTTAGACAATTTTCATATTATAATAACAAGATGAAATGTATAATTTTTATTTTAGTGATAAAAAAAATTTTTAAACAAACAAAGAAATAGATTACGTTTTTTTCTTAAATTTATTTTGATTCTTGAAGACTTGTTTGCGAAGTAGTTTGAACATTTCATTGTATTTTGAACGATTTTGAAGCCAATTCCTTTGAACTTGGTTACTATTAAATCCTTTTACCAACTTGTCGTATGCCTCTTGCTGTTCAGTATTTACTGAAAAAAAGGAAAAGATACTGGGTGTATCGACGTCATCATTTGAACAATCTTTTGCCTCATCATATAAATCTTCATCACTGAAGGAAGCAATATCCTTCTCAAAAATGGAAAAATTCTTCAAGCTTGTTTGCTTTGGTGAATTTGGCAAGGTAATGGATTGCTTTTCACTTGAATCCTTTTTTTCGCTATTCCCATTGTTATTAGGTGTAGGAACAAATTCAAAAGTGAAGTTATTGGAGGATTTAAACAAATTAACGATTTTATCTTCAACGCGAAAACTTTTTTTAGTGCTTGAATGCACAACACCATTTTGAGTAACTAATTCTTCTTCAATTGGCTTCTTTTCTTTCTCTTTAAACTTTTTAAGTAAAAGGTTATTTTGTCCGGGAAAATTTTCATCAATTTTTTCATATTTTTTATGATCAAAACAATTTGGATCATACCTGATCATGTTCGGCGACTTAAACTTAGTTTTTTGAGATAAATTCTTTAAATTTGAAATATCTTTACGACATACATCGTACAAAACTTGGGTATACATAGATTTTTCTTCTTTATTGCCGATATTTTCATCATCGCCCACGCCATTTTGCTTGTTTTGACAAGTAAGGTTTTCGTCATCTTCCAAAAATCTATCGTCTAATTTAAATCTTTCTTCATCGATTATTTGTTTTGTTCTAAAAAAACGAGTAAGCATAAATGTAGATTTAATTGAAAAACCAAGCTAATGTTAGAAATGTCTATACAATAAACATAAGTTAACCAAAATTCGTTGGCAAAATATATTGTTTTTACTAGGACCTCGGAGCTGAGCCGAAGGATTTGCTGCAGCCGAAAAGATTAGAAATATGGTTCCTATGTCTGGTTATAGTCGTTTCCGAAGGATATACAGTAAACCTGTCTAAACCGAACATAAAGAAGATAAACAAATTTTTTCGGTTTGAACAATATTTTGGTTTTTACAAATCTAAAAAAATGTGTAATTAAAATTTTTATTTTTTAAAATAAAAATCATCTAAACTTGTTTGTTTGAACTAAGTTTCTTCTTAATTAACTCTGCTTCCGCTTCTTGTAAAATTTTAGAAGCCGCTTCGTACATCTTTGTTCTTGATGTATTTAAAGCAAACTTTTTTACATCATACATCATCGAAACTACATCCTCAATTGATTATATTTTCGGTGGTATTATTGTTGCTACTTGAGCTTGAAGTTGTGGAATTTTTATCTACTAAATAATTAATAAATAAATGCATTATTTTCAATAGGAAGATTTTCGTCAATATTATTATACTGTCCTAAATCTACACGTGTATCCGCAATTTGAGATATATATAGAAAGATGCATTTGTTCTTCTTCTTCTTCTTTAAATTGTGATCAAAATTAGTTTCCATATTAAATCCACAAAGAGAAAAGCACGAAGAAATAGTTGACGTTGTAACACTCTTCCATGCTTCTCTGATCCACATAATGGCATCTAAAACTGTAACTGATTTAGCAAGTACTTTCGCATTGAAAAATTTCCATTTTTGCAATGATGTGCACATTTAATTGCTTTCGGTAATTTACTTTGAAGAAAAGAAATAATTCCTCGATCTAGTGGCAGCAAACATGATGTGGTATTTGGAGGTAAAAACTCTAACTTTACATTATCAAGTTCAAGCAAAGAGTGTGATTGAGCGTTATCAAGAAAGAGTATAATTTGACGTTTTTGTCTCTTCATATCTTTATCGAGTGATTGAACGCATTGAACAAAACTTTTACAAGTCCTCCATCCATTTTTGTTATATTCCCATCTTACTAGAAGATGGTTGATTTTAAGTGTTTTAAAACATCGCAGTTTTTTTTGCTTTCCCTATTACCAATGGAGAAAGTTGTTTACCTGTTTAACTACAGGCAAGCATTATAGTTAAACGATCTTTAGAAGTCCTTCCACCTTTACATTTATCACATTTTACAGTAAGTATTTTTGCAGACATAGCACGAAAATATAACGCCGTTTCATCACAATTAAAACATTACAAGGCGTGTAGTCTTTACATATTGATTTGATTCTTTGTTTCTTTAAAATTATTATCATTTAAATTTACATTATTACTTTCTCCAACTCGAAACGCTTTTATAGAATGTCAAGCTTTAAAAGAGTCTAACCAACATGTATGCTTTGAACTCTGTAAATCCTAATTCTTTAGCGTAATTCAAAGCTTTGTCACAAATTATAGAACCAGAAATATTAATCTTTTTTCTGCCCTTGCTTGCTGAAACCATGTCCATGTAAGATGATTGTTTTCTTCATATTTAGATTTAAATGTATACTTTTTTTTGTCGTTAGAAGCATAATTTTCAAAATGAAATAAATAAAAATTTTGTTTTTTAAATATCTGATACAGTACTTATTCCATCATATTTTTTGTTAACGTATTTTTGCGTAGGTTTAGCTTTTGAAGAAGCATCTTTAAATTCAATTTGTTTTTTAAATTTAGCTATAGACGGGAATGTTTTTTATAGGCTAACAAACTAGCAAATGATGTATGTAATCATGCACTTTACAATTACACAATGACATGTTTAATTTCCTGTGCAATCTATCTTATATGTGATCAACATGGTATTTCTTTTTATTTTCTCAATCAAATGCAGAGTAAACTCTCGATTTATACACTCTACTCAGCTATGTCACATCATTAGCTGTCACACACTGATTTGCGCATCACATTTGTATTGACAACAGCGTTTTCATAACAACGCATGTCTACAGTAGCTATTACACATTGCTAGAGGGTGCAACAGTAGTAGAAATTAGTGTCGGAGTATTTAAACATAATTTTTTTTCATTCATGCATATTCAGGCCAGTCGATAAGACAATTCAACAAAGAGCTTAACAACATCAAATCAACTGGAGAAGTAAAAAACTTTTTTGACTTTTCAAAATGTTTCTAATGTAAAGAGGCTTAACGAGAAGTAAAAAACTAATGACAAAAATAGTTTAAAAATATCAATCAGAAAAGAGAATTATTATAAATGCTACAAAAATTATTTTGAGCAGTAAATATGCAAAAATTAGCGAACTTTAACTGAAAGTGAAACAAAGAATAAAAAAGTATTTAAATCATTGCAAATAAGTATATTTTTATCTTGAATTAATCAAAATATACAAAGAATATAAATTTGAAAATGCTTTAATATACAGACAATTTCGGGTGGTAGGAGACTTAAACGTCCTCCATCGAATCACATTTGGACCAATTAAGTAAAAAAAGGAAGTTTACTTAAATTTTAGTAATTTATTTCTTGCAGACACATTTTCACTGTACTTCGGTGTAAACGATGCTTCTTCACTCAGATCTTCATCGTTTTCTTCAAACAATTTATATTCGTCTTTCTACGAATAAACCATTGTGCACATTATAAAGGATAACAAAGAAAGGAAAATAGGATAAATAGATCATGGGCATAAAAAGAAAGCTTAAGTTAAAAAAATATTATATAAATATTTTCTCTTCAAGAATTAAGAAGCAAAGTTAGATTAAAGATCCTACTAATAAAAATTTTATTACAATTTGAAGAAGAATTATAAAATTTTAATCTTTTTCAAGATATTAAATAATATTTTATGTTCATTATTTGAAATTGTAGAGTTTATCTTTTCATGGGTAAATGTGGATAATTTTGTGTTCTCAAATTAAATTAAACAATAGTGTTCCATGGTTGATTGGTTAGAGCAGTGGTTCCCAACCTTTTTCCAGTGGCGACCCAATTTAAGCCTCACCAGACTTTCTGCGACCCCACACAAAGATTAAGACTATATTGATTGATTAAGGTATACCTAAGAATGCTACATAACTGCAGTAACTTGTTTTATTATAGCAAAAACGAAAATATCCATTTATATACAATATAATTAGCTCTGAATTTTAATTATTCACCAACTCATTTATTATTTCTTACATATATCCGCATGTCTTTCTTCAGCTTACTGTTGATTTGTAAACATCAATATTTTTGGCATATATGACTTGAGACTAAGGTTGGTAATTTGCAGTGAAATTATCATTAATATTCAGGGAATATCGTTATATTGAACGTAGTTAATAGAAAATTCAAACATCAGACAACCTTCTATTACACACATAAAAAAAGAAAAAAATATGCACCTAAGTACAAAACCAAAACAAAATTAGTCCTTGAAATACTGACTATTAAAACACAAAAGATTAATCAAATTTTTAAATATTACAACGCTCCATACTTACAACTTTCGAAATACAAATTCAGTGTTGGCTTAAGCAGACTGGTGCACAATGACATACAGGCATGCCAGATGCAAACTCTTAACTGACACAAATGATCCTAGACAGGCATATATATACATATCCGAAGCACTATGGATACAGGTAAAAATAGCCAAGAAGCTGTGATCCTCGCAAGTTAATCCTAGGATTAAAAAGGACCTGAAAAAGACGATAGACAACAATCTACTGTATAATTGATTGCTCCGGTTAATCTTGGGATTAAAAAGGGGAAATAGTACAGTTTGACCTAACGTATATCATATCATTTGTCTTTTAGTTTACAGTTTGACCTAACGTATATTCTATTCTTTGTATTTTAGAATTAGGCCTATATATACCGTCTCAGGTCGGAATGGGGCAGTTCAGGAAAAGCCTACTGAATCCTCTTAATCCATTGATATCCAGCAAATCCCTTATAAATCATTATCATTTATAATGTCTTGCGACCCCAAGAAAATTACTTGTCGACACCATTGGGGTCGCGACCCCGGGGTTGGGAACCCCTGGGCTAGAGTGTAGCTTTTTAGGGAATGGCTGTTTGGAAATAGGAATTGATGAAAAAGTTAAACTTTTATTGGTCAACCTCAAAAATGGGATAGAACTGAAAAAAGCATATTTCTTTAGAAAATTTTAGAAAATAAAGCATTTGAAAACAGGACTGGGGAGTCCGAGACATTTTTGAGCTTTCGAAGTCGGTGGAAATTGACTGACTTTGACTTCTCAATTTAACAGACTAAAGCGAAATTAAAAATTCATAAATTGAATTCTTAACCTTTCAGACCTTCTAAAACCGTGTTTTTCTGGGTATTTCTAAAAAAAATCGTCAATTTACAAATAAGTTTATTTATGTATTTTTTATTTTTCACATTTCATAAAAATAATTTTGAACTTCAAATTTCAGACAAACTGCAATCTGGACAATAATTTTAATTTGTGTGTGCGGCCTCAGTCATGTAGTGGCAAAAGAGTGTTGTGTACCCCAACTAAATTTTTAACATCAATAATGATTGTATTTGAATTGAGGAAATGCTTACACACAAAATGACTAGTTTGTCAATATACACTAACCTAACCACACCCTAATCTTTTCTACAGACGACCGACTAAAGAAATAAGAAATAATCGGTAGAAAGGTTTCGCAAACTTTTTTTCCTTCAGCGCATATTATAACTTTGCAATTTGTGCTCCACCCCTACAATTAAACTATACTGACTACATAATTTGGTTGGAAAGCATTGATGCAGATGTTGCGACTTCTTGCCCTAATTTTTTTTTGATTCTTAGCTCATTCTAAATTTGTACTGACGCTGACCTGTACGTGTATTTTTTGTCCTGTCTTCAGATTTATAACGAATTATTATTATAATATAGTTACTTAAACATTATTATTATTATATAGTTACTTAAACATCATCCTATGATGTTAAGGTGTATACTGTATACTAGGGATATAACTTTTTTAGCTTGAAAACCCTGTAGTGTTTTCCGATGAATAATTTTGTTAGAAACTAAAAAATGCCAATTTTAGCGTAAAATGTTCAAAAAACCTGGCGCGAAGGGGTAAAAAACAAATTAAATAGTAGGGTCACTAACAAATAACTAAAGGTACACAAAAATATAAAAAAAACTTCGAATTTATTGATTCAAAACTATATTAAAAACGTATGAAAAGTTAAAAAGCATTAGTAGCTAAAAATTTGGATGTTAGATATTTATCAGAGCGTGAGTTTTTCATTATTTCTTCCATTTTTTAACCCCAAGTTCGGCAAAGATGTTTATTCTAGGAATGTCAATTAATGAATTTTCAGAAATGAAAAATTTCAGGAAAGTGGATATGGCCTTCGTACAATTTTGTTCAATTATAGCTTGTTTTAGTTTACCATAAGTCGAAACTTCAAATTTTTGATCAGAAAACCAAAAGTCACACCAAGAAAATGAAATAAAACAACAAATTTTTTCCAGCTCTTCTCTCTTTTCAGGGAGTAAAAATAAGCCATTAAGACATACAAGCCTCGTGAATTCCATCTGGCGTTGTGGAGAGATAGCAGTTTTTCTAGCTTATTTTAGGCCATTTGCCAGTTTCTTTATGGGACGCCTTGCAGAGTTCGAACAAAAACTTGAAATCATCCCTCCAGCCAGTATTTTTGAAAGTTACATAATGGTGACAATCAGAAATATAATCTGATTTCAAGAATTCATTATTTTGAACTTTTATTTTGAATAATTTTGAGGACTTTTGGTCGAACCGACAAAGCTTGAATCCATGATATGTCTCAAAACCAAGTCCAAAACATGGTGTTGACATGGAATAAATTGTGGCTTGTCGTATCCCTTCTCGTTCATCATTCTTTGAAACCTAACAACAATCCCATTTTCACGACCGGTATTCACTGCTGTTGAATCGCATATAATCATTTTAATACTCAGCCAAGCGTCAAAATCATCCATAAGTTTCACCAACTCTTCAAAAATAGCCTTAGAAGAACCATTTCTCCAAGTTAGTATTGCAAAATTGATTCACCTTTGGCTATTTTGAAGACACCCCACTTGATACTCTTTCTTTTTAATACTTTTCACATCAAAATGTAAACAAAACACTTCCGATTTCAAAACCTCCATAAGCTTTTCTTTAACACTTTCAGATTCTTTAATAAAATTTTTCCACACCACAACCTGACTCGGACTTTCAATATCAATTCCATCAAGTTTCAGAGAACTAAATACAACTGAAGCCTTTCTGGTATACAAACAATTCATTCTTTTCATCCGGGACAAATTCATCGTCATTTTCAATTTCAGTGAGACTAGAACTTTCAAAACCAGAGTTTGATTCAGACGGAACACACGAAGATGTCGATTCAGTATAAGACAATCTCGAAACTTTAACGCGAAGGATGTATTGATGTGATGCTTGCCTCAGATCTTGTTGAATAACCTACTCTACCCGCTGTTGCAATCTGGATGTGAGAAAGGGCTTTATCCTCTGAACTCAGCCAAAAACCGTCAGCTTTAGTCATATCAAACAAACTTTTCATCTCCTCCTCCAATTTTTCAGTCTTTCTTTTCCTATACTTTTCATACAAATCAATAACTTCAACTTTCAACACCACTTGCTGATTCTAAATTTTTGGAAAGTTCAACTCATTCCATAGTTGGCTTAATTCTTCTGCTAAAATTTTGATTCTTGCTTTCTTACTCTTCTGGCTTTTACAGAAACCAGATAAACATATATTTACAAGAAGAATTTCTGGCCTTCTCTTGACACAATTGTTATTACTCATTAATTGAAATAAATTGTTTTATTAATCTGAAAAAAACATTACGTGAAAGAAAAAAAGACAAAAACAAATGAATCAATATAATTAAATAAGAGAAGTAATGAATGAATATTCAAACAGCGATGCACGCCACCTTTTTGGCGCCAAAATGATCAAAAATGACATTTTTGTGAACCGAATGGAAAGTTTCATCATATGGTGTGACAGAGTTTTTGATTTAGAAAAAAAAGTCAAAAAGTTATATCCCTACTGTATACTCATCATTATGGCAAAAAAGACACAAGCTAAATCAAGTGCATTTGAGTAATTTTCTGCTACTGCAGAAGCTAAATATTTTGAGTGCTAATGCATGCTCCATGAAAATGATAAAAGTAATAATAATGAAAACTGTGAAAGAAAGATAAGTTTATAAAAAAAATATTAAAAAAATAAAAAGATAAGTTTATAAAAATAAGTTTCATAAAAATGCTCTTACAAAAACTACAAATTTAATAAGGCAATCACAACGTTTTCATTCAGAAATTTAAAAAAAGTTGATAAAAAGGTGAAACTATTTCGGTATCAGGGGTCTAGTACTTCAACATCAAGTATTGGGACAGGAAATGAGAGACAATCAAACTTGAAAAACTTCCTTAGTTCAGACAAAATAAATATATCATGACCACAAAAACAGTTCGTAATTCTATATAGGTTTGGTTGTACAAAATAGTGTCTCTAACTATGTTCAATCAGTTAGCATGCCACAGTTCATTGGTCAAATGGGAAAAAAGTTTGGTATATCTTTAGAAAGGCATAATATCAGGAGAATTATTATTAAAGAAACAGGTGCAAGAAAAGAAAAATTGAGGAAAGATCTTGCAGACCGGTATGTGTTTTTGAAAATGAATGCAACACACTGAAACTAACTGGGGAGCAGTACTTTATGGTAAAAACCTGCTTAAACTAAGAACAGTGATAGAAGATATTGATAATCATGCAATATCAAACTCAAGTTCGGTGGAAGCCAGCAAGAAAATTGGAAGAACTTCTCCCCTTTCTGTATACGACGACAAAAAAACTATTAACTAAAGGTTTGACTGCTGGAGAGTTTTTGATTGAATGGAAATTTTTAATTTAACACACTAAGAAAAGTTAAATTGTTGATGGAAGACCTTGTTCTCTTCCTGGAGACAAATGAATAATGATGATGATGATATGTTGATATATTAGTGCTTCAGGATTTGTACTGTGTGTTTTATTATCTAGTCTTAAGAAGTTATTTTCCATTTTTACTCTTTTCTATTTTTATTATGATTTGGTGGAATGTGTGCAAAGAATAGTATTAATAGCTATTATAAATAATCAGCATATGTATTTTTTTCAACATAATTTAAAAAAAATCAAAAGGCGCATAGTTTAGCTATAATGAAATTGAAGACTGAAATTAGCTTGAAGATTCGGGTGGTAGTAATGAAATGCCATTTTGGTTGATAAATAGCCAAATAGATGACGATATAAAGGAAGGAAACATGGGGTGTTTTCATCGAGAAGGCACAATTGTGTCTCTTGTATCGAACTATAAAGAAAGTAGGCTTGATACGCGATCGACCCAAGACCTTGAGTTATCGTAACCCAATAAATATTTAACCAACCTTACTCACGCCCCCATGATATAAGAATATTTCATGTTACTATTAAGAAGGAGTCAGAGTAGGAACTTTCAAATTTCAAGGAGTCGAAGTTGGAGTCAAAGGTTTAGACTTTAGATTATTATCGACTCCCATCCCTGATTAAAAATGGCTAATAGTTAGGTCCTTTTCCAAAGTGTAGATATTTTACTCTTTGGATACTATTAAAGAGTTATTGATGATTACATTTGAAAGAATAACTGCAAAGCATAATTATCTACAAATCGTGCATTATCACTTCTGTGCACAATGCTTACTGATTGCACTATATTTACTCTTTTGTGCTGTAAAGTCAAATTTGTCTTGCAACTTGCACAACTTTAAACACTTCTAGAATGAAAATGTGTTTTTCCAAAAAAAATGTGGCGTGTTGACAAGCACATGAAAAGAAAATTGTTAGTGAAAATCGTGGACGCAAACATTGAAAGGAAAGCTCAAACTTATAATTGTACAAAAATAACGTTACATACTTTGAGGACTAGAATTTTCACAACCAATCGCCTACTTTTTTTTCAATGGAATTCTATACATTTAAAACAGGCGACAATATTATTTGGTACATCGGTTGTCACACTGATTCTCGAATGGCTAAACGAAAAAAGATAGGTTATACGATACCTTGTGCATTTTTTGGATGGAAGATCCACCATAAGAAGTAAGTTCACCATCGAAACTGAACCTTTTATGATGGGAAGAATCGTTTTTGTCTATCAATATCTTATTAGTTCGATCTTTGTAGAGAGCTCTTGACAACTTCAAAGCGTTTCTACGTCTAATTTCAGATTTATTCAAAACTTTATATGCCATTGAGACTAATGAAATAAATAAAAACAAAATAAATATACAATTCATATTATGTGAACAATATTAAAAACACATATATATAGAGTATGGACATTGGACAAACAAAAATAATTATAATTTGAAATTTCAGTGTCATAATATTTTCTCAAACTTTATGAAAATATTTAGAAAAAAGGTCTTTAATAGAAGTGCTCATAAAACTAAAATTTAAAATAATTAAATAGAAAAAATGGAACACTATTTTTTAAAATTCACGACCGGTTTCGAAGTATAAACTTGTTGTTCACATGTTATAAATAAAATTAATGAATAAATTAATAAAATTAATAATAAATAATGTTGAGATTATACTTCAAAACCGGTCCTCAAATTAAAAAATAAAGTGTCATTCTTTCTATTTTATTATTTATGAAAAAATATTTCATTAGGGTGGAGATGTAGTAGGAGATATCATTTATTTGCTAAAATAGTATTTATGTCGGACATATTTTAGATATTACACACATTGCTTTAATTTGTAGCCTAATTCTTGAAAGAAAAAACAAATTAATATTTGAACACAACTTATAGAATCTTATCATTTATAAGGTTGAGTATCTTAAAATGAGATCTAAAGAATTATTATTGTTAAGCCTTTGAGGACCAATGCGACATCAGTGTACAAAGAAGTGGAAATGGTCTGCTTTAAATATGTTAAATTTTGTTGAAATAGAAAGCAATTACATTCTTAGACAAATAAAATTGATCAAATGTGTGTATTTGTTCAAAAAACATTGATTTTTAGTTTTATTGTAATCTGGGCTGTTTATTTTTCATATTCTATATAGAGGTTCGTTTAAGTATGCATTTAAAAATGAAACTTGAAAGAAAAATGTTTGTGTGTACCCAACTAGACTGAATTTAAATATTCATTCCTTATATGTTTATTATTTTTAGAGGTCATTTTGATATTTTTTACTTTTCAAAATTCCCTATTAAAATCCTCCTAAATGACCTTATTTTCTATAACTAAGAGTTGCTGCTTGTTTATAAAACATGTACGATGCTCACATTGTAGGATGTAATGATCATTCGAATACATGATAATGTAAGATAAGAGAATAAAAGAGGGAATGCAGACTTTCGAGTAAAACATCATGCCAAGCTGCTCTGAAATTCCTATCAAAAATATTTTACAAACAATGTGAGAGCTATATAATAATAATAATCCATTGTTTCAATATGCACACAATAAGTAAGCGATGTTTTGTTTCCTTGTAGTATTTTTGAGCAAACACATGTTGATGATCCACTAAATTTTCTCATCTTCTGTCACAGTGATTCTATTTCTCTTTCTGTTTTCTCTTTCGCTTTCTCTGCTAAAACTAAATCACTCAAGCTCTCTTCTCTCATTCAAGCTCTCTTCTCTTATTCAATCTCTCTTTTTTCACTCAAGCTCTCCTATCTCATCCAGTTCTCTTCTCTCCAGTGGCGTAGCTAGGCTGGGGCATGAGGGGCCGTGCACCCCCTCCCATGTATCTCATGGTGCCGCATGCACCTTATGCGATACCAGTTTTCGAAAATTTCTCCAATGAAAGGATCAAGAAAGTATAAATAATGTTGCTCAAGTTTTTTAAGTATTTAAATTGTGCCCCCCCCCTCTATCAGCTTTTTTCTAGCTACGCCACTGCTTCTCTCTAATTTGTATTTAGCGTTAAATTAAAAATAATTCTATTTTATCTCATTAGAAACTAGTTTTTAGCGGAATATACGTTCAATATTTTAAGAACCTTTTTTCATGATACCAAAGTTCAGCTATTCAAATTAATCACAGAGATTTTTGGTAAAAATTTAGTTCCATCAATACATCAAACATTTTACCCGCAATGCTGTTTATGCCGAGGTGGAAATGAGGTTGAGCTCTCAGTCTCCTATAAAAATGCCTCACGCGGCAATCGCGTCTCTTACAGCCTCTGAACAGCAGGTCTCCTGATCTGCCTTCACGTGGCGGGGTTGTTTGAAACGAAATGATGAGGAGGCGAAAGCGAGTATTAGGCGCTTAAACCTTTAGCTCCGGTTAGAACAAACACGTTAGCTCTGGATGGCAGTTGTTCTAGGAGAAAAAAACTCTGACTTCAAATTACCACTGCCTTGTGGATTGTGTAATTGGTTTTACAAAGGCTAAAGGTCCCAGGCCTGAATACAAATACTGGTTAGCGTCAGGAAGGGCATCCGGCTTGTAAAAAATGCTCCAAATTTTATGCAATGATCCAAAAAGTTGGGAGGGGTACAGCCCAAAGTACTCCGTGGCCCTTACCAGATGAAAATGAAGAGACATCAGTACATGGTGCTAATCAAAAAGATAATGTTGAAGAAGATGCTGACACAGATAGTCCAAGGCTGAGGCGTTCGTGCAGGGAGCGGAAACCCATCAGAAGACTTGAGATCGAGGATTCTTTTTGAAGATGGGGAAGATTGTAATATTCAAATTGTGGAATTCCTTTGTGTGATCCTTTTCCACCTTTATTTGAATGCATGTCTTTTCTATAATTTTATCATTTGAATGTTATATATTCCCTATCTATCTCTGTTATAACTTTTATAATTCCTAATTTAAATACTACTTTGATCGTCCTTTCTTCTGCAACTTTTATTCATTTTTCCTTGTATATATATGCATGTTATTTTGATATCATTCACTTTCCTTACAACGTTCTTTTGTTGAATAAAAGCTCCAGCTTTTCACTTTTGTTTTCATCACACCGCGTTCTTGTCTTTGTATATTATCAGCTGTCCTAATAAAATTTTTTAGATAATGAAAATGAGCTGGGTTACCACCGGACTTGTGTTTTGCACAAAGTCAGCTTCAACTTGAATGCACATATGCTTTCAAAATACTCTGTGGCTACTTTTTTTCGACCTTGTAGCATTTTGTTCAGAGTATTCAAGTGTTCAGCAATATTCATTATAAATACTAAAACTGGTGTTTGAAATTCTAGCACTGGTATGCCTTCTATCACCCTGAACTGTAAAAATTTTTCTCGTTAAACAAAAGCTTCAACATTGCACCTGGCTTAACCAATTTACTCCCATGTGATGTGCCAAGCCATAAGTAATGCCGAAATCGCTTTTCGCTGAGAAGATTTTTAAACTACGGACTCAATTAACACGATAGATTTGAAAATATCTCTATCATAGCTACGAGCTCCAGAAACTACTTCGTGACAGCCAAAGTCTCGTCCACACAACGAATGAATATGGTCAAATGCAAAACATCCATAATCTCTATTCCAAGCCAAAATGCAATAAGTGACTTCATCTTTGTTCTTTAACTGACTCCAAATCTGCTCAAACACCAATACTATTTTCACAAGGTTTCTTGTAATGATAATGTTGGCTAAAATCTCCCTCCTTCGTAAGACATACACTTTCTGCATCCTTCTGTATGCATGTTTTCACAACTTCATCCTTACGGTACCGCTTTTAGGTTAACGCTATTTCTATAGCAACATGGTAGCTCGCTCTTATTGCTACGACATCTTGTTGACTGTTGTTTCTTCAAACCTCCATTATTTCATTTGCCTTCTTATTATCAATTTTAGTTATCGTATTTGTCGACGTGATAAGTTGTCATAAAAGCAAAGAACACTATATTATCTAGGCACGGATACCTGTTTGCGATTCCACCATACTCACAGGCTTTCCACATTCATTCACCTCCACGAATAGATAAGAAAATGAATACTTTTTTTAATGAAATACCGTACACTCTGTAATCACTTTTATCAGTTTTGACAACGACATTTAGACTAATGTAAAGCAAAGCGAAATATAGAAGTATAAAGGGAAACAAGATGTTAATCATTTAAATAATTTCAAAAACTAGATGTATTCCAATCAATTTTTAAATGATTTGTGGAAGGTTTTTATATTAAAAATATAATCACTGCACTGTCATCAATCATGCTCAGGCTTACTTAATTAGATACTGGTCTATACTATAATGTTTATCTTTTTATTGAAGTCACCTCGCCGACGGGTTGCTATATGTATGTTCATCGTATATAGGAAAAGGAAAGCTTGATCCATCATTAGTTCCAGAAAACATCAATTCTCTCTTTCATTCTCATGGCCAATTCGCAGTTTACTTTTTCGGTTCATCAAATTATTACTGGACAACCAAACAAAAAGTGTCCGCTT